>JAODAL010015240.1:0-84587 GCA_025379985.1 Phyllomedusa bahiana
AGTGAAAGTAAGATTAGGCCTGTGTGCATCATTGGTTAATATACAGATGTGTTATTATTGTCATAATCACACTTGGCCACATTGGCTCTTGTATTAAATTTTAATTTTTTTTTTTTTTTGGGGGGGGGGGTTCCATGGAAAGAAATTGATTGTTTTTCCTTTTTTTTGTCATCTCAGGTGCATACCCGCCCGGAGCTCTGGGATAAGAGCGAACCTAAATGCAGTAACCAGATCCAGAAAAATAGATCATGGACTGCCATCTGTAAGGTGCTGTACCTGGGGGACTGGAGCAGGTATGATGCCAAAAAGCAAGGGCTCATCTCTCAGATAATTTATATTTCTATATTTCTTTTGTGTTGGTTGTCTAGCTCATGTTAATTGACTTATTTTAAGGTGGCATTCCCGCATTCCTTATTCCAGCACCTGTCGCTTCAAAATGTCATCAATTCCAATGGTGACTTCAGGTCTGTGGCCACATGTGGTCAGAGCACTGACGCCCCTTTTAGAACTGACAGATTGTTAATTTTAGAAGTGACAGGTGATGCAATAGATAATGTGAGAAGGCCACTAGTAAAAAGTCACTTTTCAATTATCTATAAATTTAACCAACTATCATTTCTATCACAGTTGACGATGTGATGAAACTTTTGAAAAGTGTGCGTGACCACTTCATCAAGTGGCACCCTGAAGGGAAATGTAGTGTGGCCTCTCCCACTCGTCGCCCAAAAAATCACTTACCATGATGAGCTGATGTTCATCCTGTCTCAGCGGGAACTCCGGTCGTAAGTATCAATTAATATAGTGAAAATGTGTCCATTATAGAAAAAATATAGCAGTAATATTAAATTCTTTGATCCATAGGTCAAGTGACCATGTCTCTAGAACCAGGCCGGAGTTTCTTGCTCAAGAAGGTGAACATCAGCTGATGGAGAGGGACCCCATCCCCTTCACAGCTGCCTCGGCCACCCAAGAAGCAGCGGAGGAGTGTCAAGATTTGCTGGGACTTACAGGGATGGGCTGTATATCCCTGGAAGAAACACCTGGCACAGCAGCAGCAACCTAAGCAGCGTTGCCCACAACACCGGCAGTTGCTGCTGTTGCCACCTTGGAGCCCACCCCCACAGTGCTTCCCAGTTCCCCCCCACATACCACTTCCAACGTAGAAACAGGACAGAGCTTCTGCTTTGTGCTCTCTGTCAATTTTGGCCGGGACATTGCAGACCGCTGCTGCCAACTGCCAGCCAATCGTCAGGATCACTGTAAAGTGCATTGCCATGCCAGGGCAGCAGTCTCTGACTCACCCCAGCACTTGCTGGAAATCAGTTGGATACTGTCCATCATGTGGTGGGTGACAGGCATGTCTGATGCGCCTCTTCCATCAGTACTACGGTGAGGGTTGAGGCAGAAATTGTCCGCACATACCCTTTCTTCCATCCTTTCCTTCCTCCCCTTCCACTCCCCATACATCCTCCAACTCCTCCACCACTATACACGCCCACTACTGGGACTCCCATGTACCCACCTTATATGCCACAATACCTCAGCAGTGGGTACCAACAGAAACCTGAAACCAGAAGTTTACATGCACTATATAAAAAGACACATATGCATGTTTTTCTCATTATCTGACATGAAATCTGAATAAACCTTCCACATTTTAGGTCAATTAGGATTACCAAAATTATTTATATTTGCCAAATGCCAGAATAATGAGAGAGATCATTTTTTAAGGCACTTTTATTACTTTCTGCAAAGTCAAAAGTTTAAATACACTGGGATTGCTTGCCTTTACACAGTTTGGGACAGCCTAAATGATGATGTCATGTCTTTAGAAGCTTTTGATAATGCACACCAGAAACACACTGATTCTGTGTGTAACATCATGGGAAAATATTAATTAATCAGCCAAGTTATCAGGAAGAAAATTGTGGACTTGCACAAATCTGGAACATCCTTGGGTGCAATTTCCAGATACCTGAAGGTGCCTCATTCATCTGTACAAATTATATGCAAGTACAAACAAGATGGGAATGTCCAGCCATCATACCATTCAGGAAGGAGATGGGTTCTCTGTCTTAGAGATGAATGTGCTATGGTCGGACATGTGCTATTGTCCGACCTGTGCATATCAACTCAAGAACGAAAGTAAAAGACCTTGTAAAGATGCTGGCAGAAGCTGGTAAGATTGTGTCATTATCCACAGTGAAACGAGTACTGTATCAACATGGGCTGAAAGGCCACTCTGCCAGGAAGAAGCTCTTACTCCAAAATAAACATGTCCTGTGGTCTGACAAAACTACAATTGAACAATTTGGCCATAATGACCATGATTACATTTGGAAGAAAAAGGGAGACGCTTGGAAGCCTAAAAACACCATCCCAACTGTGAAACACAGGGGTGGCAGCATCATGTTGTGGGGTTGTTTTGCTGCAGGAGGAACTGGTGCACTTCACAAAATAGATGGCATCATGAGGAAAGAAGATTATGTGAGAATGCTTAAGCAACATATCAAGACATCAGCCAGGAAGTTAAAAGTTTGGCGGAAATGGGTATTAAAGTTGAAAATGACCCGAAACATACTGCCAAACAGGTTACAAAGTGGCTTGAGGATAACCAAGTTAATGTTTTGGAGTGGCCATCACAAAGTCCTAATCTAAATCCTTTTTGAAAATCTAGTACAAACGAAAGGCAGGGGTGAGCAAGGCACCTACAAATGGGGTCTTTTTACCCTTCTGTCAGGAGAATGGGCCAAAATCCTACCAACAATTGGGGGGGAAGCTTGTGGGAAGGGTTCCAAAACAATTTACCTAAGTCATACAATTTTAAAGGGGAATGCTCGTCAGGGGCCGTCAGGGACACCACACGACACAACAAGTGGGCCCTGATCTGATCCCAGCCCCTGTCCCTGCCTTTTTGGGGAACCCACTCCAAATGGCCGCCCCAACCGGAAGACTGATAGCTGCCTGAAAATGCGACACAGACAGGACAAAGGGAACAGAAAAAAAAGCGTAGTCAGACTCTCCAACGTCAGCAACAGTATGGGCAGCGGGGGTACAGAACGGAGACAAAGAGAAAAACAATCCAAAGCCAAAGGTCAATCCCGGGTTCGGGTCAGCAGTACAAAATCCAAGAAACAAGAATATCAGGGGAAAAGAGGGTCAACCAAAAAGGCAAATGAAAGGAAGGGCTAGCTATAAGAAAAAGACATCTTAGCGGCACAGATCTGTGAAGGCTCCTTAAATGGGTAAGGCAGCGGAAAAAGAACAAGGTAAAATTGGGGGAAGAAACAAAAAACCAGATGGGGAAACAGGGCTGTCAACAAGGGGGGAACCGGGGTTTAACTGAAAGAGTCGGAGGTTCCTGCCAGGGGCTTGGCCAAAAATCAAAAAACCTACAGGGAAAAAAAGGACCAGTTCCACAAGAATAAGATACAAGGTTTTACTTAAAAACCAAGGTTTACTCGTACCGGGCCGGGGCCGGGCGACCAAGCCAAAAAAGCGGGGCGTGCCGGCACAATCATGACAGCCCCAAACTTTTGATTTTTTGCAAAAGAAATAACAATGCCAAAAACAATTCTCTCTCTCTCATTTTTTTTGGGCATTTGGCAATATAAAAAATTTGGGTTCCTAATTGCCCAAAAACAAGTAAAGGATTATTCGTTTTCATGTCGGGTATTTAAAAAACGGCATATGTCTTTTTATATAGTGTACATAGTACATAGTGTACATATAGTGTCTCTTCCCAGGGACAAGTCTTTTTTAACAAATTTCCCCAAATTTTAGATCTCCAAAAATTTCCCCCCTGGATTCAAAAAATAGTCTTTTAAAGTAAGCGTCTTTTTTCCCTATTAAACCCCTTCCCACCCGCGGCCTTTTTTTTTTCTGTCACATCCATTTTTCCCTCCTCGCCTTCCCAGAGCCATAATATTTTTGTTTTTCCACCTATCTAGACAAAAGGGCTTTTATTCTCAAAAAAATTCTAAGTGAGGCAAAATGTGAAAGAAAACATACTTACGCCATGGTTGCGGGAGTTTTGTTTTTAGGGCGTTTAATCTTTGGTATAAATGATATGTTATCCGATCTACAGATCTAAAAATCGGAAACCCCAAAACACGTAGGGTAATCTTATTTTTTTTGGGTATTGTACAAAAATTTTCCAAACATTTTCTTTTTTTCAAATTTTTCCATCCCGCCATTTCTCGCCAATAATTTTTTCGTACAACATCTACGGACTTAGGAGGCGCATTTTTTTGGGGGCAATCATTTTTTATTGTATTAGTCTGGAATACATGCGACTTTTTCTATCCTTTTAAATTCCTTTTTTAAAGGGGGATTGAAATGACAAAAAAAAAACCAAATTTTGGTTTTTTGGGAATTTTTTTTCTTCTACAGGTTCACATACAGAATTTATTAAATTAAATTAATTTTAATAGATTGGACTTTTTTGGACAGCTTCCCAAAATATTAACTTTTTTTTATTCATGTTTTTTATTGTAACATACAAAAGGGGTGATTGAATTTTTAATATTATTTTTTTTTACTTATTTTTGGGCCCCCCTGGGGGTGCCTAACCCTTGTAAAAAAAAGGCTGCAGCAGTAAGGTGTTATGCATACTAAGTTGAATAGCAGGGCAGGGCACTGGTGGGGCTAACTGTACATTTAGAGGTGAATGCTCTGCAACATCAACACACTGTTTTGACCTTAATGCCCTGTCCTCCAGCCTAACAGATGATTTGAGGGAAGATAAAGAAGCATCAATCCCTCTTTTCTCAGGGTGTACTGGGGTTAACCACCACCCTGAGGATCATATTGCATATTACAGGCCCATGTCCCTCTCCAATATTGCACAGAAAAAAAAAAGTTATGCTTACTGCATCATCCAACTTTTCAAACTCCTTCAAATCTATCTGTAAAGATTTCAGATTTGATTTTCCCAAGGATATTTTGGTAAAAGAGAAATTAATTGACTAATAATAACTGCAAATTGTAAATGTAGCAAAAATACAACGTGAAAGTGCAATATGAGCTCATAGCTGCCTGTGGGCAGTGGGGTATGGATCTGTAAAACACAAAAAGTTAGGCCAACTCACAGACCCGGTAAAATTATGTTTTCAATTCCCTTTGCTTTGTACACACGTTTGAACTTACGTCAAGGAGTACATTATAACTTACCCATTAAATGTATGGCAAATATTTTTGGAGCAGATGTTTGACATCTTACTGCTGTGGAACTACCTTCAGCCTGCACAGGAAGGCACATGGGTGGGCAGAGAGCAGTGGTGTCATAGAGCATGCCACGGCCTCCACAACAGGCCACAGATCCGCTTGTATCTCTCCAGTCCCAGGCGCTCCTTAGTCACCCTGTCCCACTCTTGTGTCTCTCTGATCTCCTCCTGTGTGCCAGCATGCGTGTACCCACTCCCTAGGGCTCTGTAGGATTTAAAGGGCCAGCGCATCATTAATTGGCTAATTGCTGGGCGCTGACACTATATCTGACCACCTCTTTCTCCACTATCCCAATTGTGGTTTTGGTTTTTCCTTTTTTTTTTTTTTTTTCTAAGAGTTTAACATTATCCTGATCTTCTGTGTACCAGACCTTCTTGCTATTATTTCCCGACCACTTGCCTCCCCCCTTTCCCAAACCCCTTTTTTTTCCCATCACAACCACGTTCTGGCTTGTCAATTCTGTACCATGCTGAACCCCGGTCGCCAACGCAAGCAAGTCTTGTCAGAGATAGCGACCTGGTAGTTTCCTGCCACAGAAGTACAACCTGCCTTTTGACGGTCTCTGGTGAAAAACAAGGGTTTCTTAGACGACTTTCCTACGTGGGTTTTCACCACCGCTTATGGTTCTCGGAATCCCCCCCATTGTGGCAGTACAATCTACAGATGCCACGACTTCTGCGGCCCAACCAAGCCAGCAAATTGACCAACTGGTCGCCCCGATCCTTGATACCTGTCTGTACGTGTCCACCCTGCAAAATAAACGGGCAAGTCTGTCGAATGGGCACTTTTTTAGCTGATGGTCCCCTGTTGCACCAAAAAGGGAAACCCAAAAACATGCCCCAAAGGGTTTTTAAACAATCAAAAGTTCCTCCACTGGAAGATGGCCCACCTGATTACTTCAGAGCAAACCAAGATGGCGTTTGTTGTGAGTCTCCTGTCCAGCAAAACCGTGGCCTGGGCTACTCCTCTCTGGGACCGGGAGAATCCTATGATGACAAACATTCAAGTATTCTTGCAGGCATTCCCAAAAATTTTCTTTGAGGATCGGGAGCACTCTTTTGCTGTGCTTTCCTACTCCACCTACTCAGGTAAATCCTATGGGAAAATACTATATTTTTGCACGCTCTCGTCTGAACCTGAGTAAAGCAATAAGGCCCTTGTTACTACCTTCTAGAAAGGCCTCACTGGGAGAACTAAAGAGCCCTTTCCCCTTTTCCTCTATACTATTATTAGCCACCAAATTGACATATTTTTTCCCAAAGAGACAGCAAGAGCCCATCTTCACTGGAAATTTTCCACCACTTCCTGCAATCCTAGCTCCGGTGTTCCAAAGGCCTATTTCCATTAATGGTGTCTCCTGATGAACCAATGCAAGAGGATAGAGCCCATCTGACTGTGGAAGAACGCACTCATCGTCGCCAGCAGAGCCATTGTTCTACTGTGGCAGCTCTGAGAGAGGTGTCCCTAGGTGTGAATACTTCCTCTCCACATCTGACCATGCCAGCGCTTCTCAGCTCCTTGTCTGGTACTTTGTTCCAAGCTGCAGTTTTCCTGGACTGGTTCTGCTGGGAATTTCATTAATGCCTTGTTGGTCACCAAGTTTCATCTACCAGTGGTTTGCCTGGACAAACCTCTCTAGATTTCATCTATTAATGGTGAATGCCTGAGAGGCGCTATACAGTTTCAGACTGAAACTCTGACCCTTTTCATTTTTCCTTGAGATGGATGCCTCATCCATGGGAGCTGGTCAAATTTCCACACAGAATCCCCAAGGCAAAACCCCAACCCTTTTTTTTCTTTTTCCCAAAACATTTTCCCGCAAGAAAAATTTAAACCCCTGGGACCCGATTCTGCCTTAAATTATCCTTGGAAGAATGATGCCATCTACTGGAAGTGGCTTATTAGCTGATCAATATTTATATGGATCACAAGAGCTCCCTGTACCTACAGACGGCACACTGCTTGAACCCATGGCAAGCTAGATGGTCTCTCTTTTTCTCTCATTTAACTTCTTGTTACACTTCAGATCACCGGATAAGAATATCAGGGATGATGCCCTATCTCTAGATACAGAAGGCCATGACTTTGCTCTTCAGTACATCATTCCTTCTGAACGTCTAATGTTTGTTACTCCCAGTGACCTCCAACGTGCTCCACTGAGGAAGACTTCCGTCCATCCTGCCTTGCGCTTAGGAATCTTGAAACAGGGACATTCTTCTATGCTGGCTGGGCATCCAGGAATCTGAAAATCTTTTTCTCTTATATCTCGTTATTATTGGTGGCCGAACCTAGTTCTGAATGTGAAAAACTTTGTTCTATCTTGTGTCACTTGTGCCCACAACAAGACTGCTCGGCTTAAGCCTGCCAGCCTAATGCAACCATTGCCCTTTCTGGAACGACTCTGTCACTATGGATATTATTATGTACTTACCACCTTCTTCTAACAATGCGGTCATTTCGGTGGTTACTTACCATTTCTTCAAAATGTCTCATTTTGTGACTCTGCCTGGCCTCTGCTCCTCAACTGTCTTCTGTCTTCTATTTACATGAACTTACTCTGCATATGTTTCCTATGCCTGAAAGAGTTCAATTATGTATCTACGGTATCTGTGTGTTTTTTTTAACCGTCTTCAAATCGAGCAGGATTTGGGCAGGTTAAAAGAGTAAATTAGGTCTTAGGGAACTGTCTGAGTTATTTTGAGCTCATCCCTGTTCATAAACAACCTGGCTGATCTTTTTTCCAGGTTATATTTAACTCATCACAACAACTGGATTCTGAACAGCTGTGGCATCCCCTATATTTCCAATGTTAAATGGACAACAACATCCTCCACCCTTTTCTCAGTCCACAGTGTCCGAAGTCTCTGTGGTGGATGCTCAAGTTCATGACATCACCTCCATCTGGCAAGGTACCCGGCAGGCCCTTCAACTTACCTTCTCTTGTACTAAGTCTCAGGTGGCAAGAAATGTAGACTTACTCCGATCTATAACCCAGGAGATAAAGTCTGACTTTTGGCCAAATATGTCTGGCTGTAGATCCCCAGCATCAAGCTTTCTATGACCGTTTGAAGTAATGAAAAACCTCAATCTCCCTCCAGGTCTTGTGAATCCACCTCCCATTGTGACAAGTGGGAAGCAATGAACTCCCAGCAGAACCTTCCCTCACTGACTGAGATATTCAGGGTGCCATGGTGCATGCCAGCCAGAATTGAATTTGTGGTTATTTCTGCTAGATATACAATATACTTTCTTTTTATCAATGATTTCTAGCTAAATTTGCACAAATCAGGTTAATGTAAGAAGCTAGAGCACTCATATTCTTACACACTTTATTGCACAATGAATAAATTACGCATTGCAGACTAAATTGCTTGGAAACTTACAGTGGTGGTAAATTACTCCTACTCTGAGTAGTCCCCAGTTATGAGTGGTGTGCCCCAAGGCTCAGTATTGGGTCCTCTTTTATGCAATGTATTTATTTATGATATAGTGGAGGGGATTGATAGCACTGGTTCTATTTTTGCAGATGACACCAAGCTATGTAGTGTAGTACAATCTATGGAAAATGCTCATAAATTGCAGGCCCCGCCCCAGCAGAACCAGGACACATCTGATGTTTATGGGCATCCACTTGGCAAATGAGGTTAATTGTGGATACATGTAAAGTTCTGCATCTTGGTACTAAAAATCTTCAGGCATCATATGTCCTAGGGGGAAAAAAACTGGGAGTATCGCTTGTTGAGAAAGATCTGAGCGTTCTTAATGATCATAGATTACAGAACAGCATGCTGCCTCTAAGGCCAGCAGTATTGGTGTGTACTAAAAGAGGCATGGACTCGCGGGACAGGGATGTAATATTACCACTGTACAGAGCATTGGTGCGAACCTCACTGGAATAGTTCAGTTTCTGTGCTACCAAGTTTATAGAAAGGATATAATGGATCTTGATAGTAGTGCAGAAGACGAGCAACCACACTTAATAAGGGAATGGAGCATCATAGTTATGAGGAGAGGCTTTAGAAGAGTTGGAATTTATTTAGTCCTTGAGAAAAGGACTGCTTCCAGGGGAGAGCGAGTGTCTGGGGTTGTAGGTTTGATATAAGTATATAAAAGGTCCTTACAAATGTGTGGGGAAAAACTATTTTATGTAAAGCCCCCTCAAAAGACAAGGGGACAATTCCTTCAGCTGGAGAAAAAAAGATTCAATCCCCAGAGGAGAAAAGTATTCTTCACTGTGAGAACTGTAAATCTGTGAAATAGCGTGGAGTTGGTCACAGCAAGAACAGTTGTGAGTTTCAAGAAAGGCTTAGAATAACTACCTGAAACTAAAAAATATTAATAGGTATGTAGCCATATAAAATTACACATCAAGTCTGATGGAAACTCTGGGATCAGATATGAAATCTTCCTTAGAGCAGATTGGTTCTTGCTCATAGAATTTATCAGTAGGGGAAACTAGAATTAAAAAACTCCTTATCTCCCTCCCTTCACCCACATTTTCACCACCATTGGTTGAACTTGACAGGCATATGTCTTTTTTCACCCGTACTAACTATTTAACTATGTAATTCCATCTGGCATTAAAATGCATCAAAATTAGTGCCATAGAGTAATACCACAAGACATTATGGGAAAGGGGCTGAGAAGCCCAAAGCGCCCTCTGTGGGATGTAACAAATCCCTCAGATTTGCAATTGGACCCATCGAGACCTTGAGAAAACAAAAAGGATTTTAGCCAAGACCAGTATCTCTACAATCTGCAGACAACGCTGCTTCGGATTTTTTGTCCCACATCAGTGCAGAGCAGAGACATACTGCTGGCTGTGTGGAAGGCATTGTTAGGCTCAGAAAGGTGGGAAGCCAGTTTAAGCTGATAAGCCATTAGCTGGTGAAACATGTATGGGGAGGTCAGGCAATAACGTTTTAAATTGTGATTTCTCACCTCGTCTACAATTGGTTTTGACCCGCTGCAGGAGGGTAATCAGAAACTTATATGTTTTTTGTCCAACGGATGACTGCCCAAGTAAGGATTGGCTTGGGATCCCTTACTGAGTTAGTAATTACTGTAAATATAAGGTTTTCCTTAATAAGGTGGGGTTATCCACCAGACTTGATAATGGGGAAAGGGATTATTCCTTAGAAGTAGAAAGGGAAAAATTGAGAGGTTAGAAATCAGGTTTTTAAATAGGCGTATGAGGTTAAAGGATTGTCTCCCCAGGGGTTTTTCAAAAATCATGAAAGAAATTTCTGTCATTTCCCGGGTTATAAATTTCATAAGCTCCTTGCTTTACACTACATTGTGCTTTCAGATGCTAATTAGATTAGATTACTTCTCAAACTACTTAAGACTTCTTACTGATCCCCAAAAAAAAGCCCAAAATTACAGACTTTTTACTTGAATAAATAAATTTTTTTTTCGCTGGCAGCACAGGACACTGATGACACTGCTCCTGTGTATGCCTCATCTCTGTTATTCTTTGAACAAACAGCCCCAGGAGATTTGTTTACGGGTCATTACTGAGGGAACTGAAATAGCCACTAAAGTAATAAATTCACTTGTTCTTTTAGGGAAAACAGAGGAACAATCAAATATTTGGAAAATGTCTTTATTTTGTGTTCCCTACAATTTGAAAGCTATTCTTTGTACGAGACAACCCCCTTTAAATGTTATGCAAAATAAAGGTTATGTTTTAGTTTTTATAGATAGAAACTGATAGAGTTTAATTTGCCTATGGCAAAAAAGTAAATATAGTGATCAAAAGTCACTCTCTGTTCTCCTGCGAGATTCCCATTTTTTTGAGACTATTTGACTTCTATAATATTTCATCAGTTCCAATCAAAGCACAAAAAAGGTGGTTTAAATACACCGAAAGAGGAAAGAACCTTCAAATGTGCACGGCATTTGGCTTTTAAAAAACCCAAGGCAAACAATTAAAATGATCAATAGTATAAGCAAATTGGTGGGGTTTTAAAAATTGGGAACACTTTCCCACCTAAAAAATTTAATTATAAAAGTGCACATGCATATTTCACGGTTCTTTCCTCCTTCTGCGTATTTAAACCACCTTTTTGTGCTTTGATTGTATTGAAATGATTAAGTGAAGGCCTCGTTCACCGGCTTATTTTAGAAGTATTTTTCAAGGATTTCCGATTTAAATACTTCTGAAACATTAAAAACAGTTGCAAAAAAGTCCACAAGTGTGGCACGAAAATTTTAACTGATTCCCACTTTTACCTCTCAATCATTGTGGGGGGTAAAACCTCCGGAATAAAAGACATTCAATTGTTTTTTTTCCCTCCGGGTTGCCCCCGTAAAACCCGGCAAACAAACCGGGAAAGGAATTTTGCGTCGTGTGAACGAGGGGCCCCTATTTTCTTTGAAATCAATAAAAAATGGCTGTATTATTTGGACGGGTTCCGACGGATTGGCGATCGTCAAACCCCTCGCAAATCCGCCCCAAAAAACCTGTGAAGAGGGCCTTTTAAATGTAATTCGAAACACGTTTTCCTTTTTTAAAAGATACATTTATCTGCACAACAAGCAAAAAGTCCTGGAAATTTTTTAGATCGGATTTTGGCTCAACAAATATCTCCATGGACCCGTTTTAAATGCTGAACACATTTAACCCCCGACGTTAGGAGGAAAGTGAAAACCCCCCACCTCTGCAGCGACACCTGATTACTATGCAGTTCCCGCAAACGCTGAATGTATACATAAATGTTGGGCCTTACCCTCACAACCTTAATAGGTGATAGTATATATACTTTTATAACGCTAACCCCCTTTTACAAATGTATTCACAAGTGAGCACTGTCTCCAAATTTGTTTCCCCTTTTTTGTAACTTAAAAAGTCACATCGCGTGGGAAAGGGAAAAAGACAAATTGGTTTAAATTTTTTCAATTTTCATCGGGGTGTACTCAATTTTGTTTCCCTGGTTTAGGGCATTGATGGCTGTGTTTTAGTTATTTTGAGGGCACACCAAATTTGCAGTTTAAAAAGCGTACACTGACTACTTTACATTTTATCAAAGTGACATATTTTCAGTGTTGTCCTATGAAAAGATCTAATACAAAATTTAGGTGTACTCACTTTTGTGAGATACTGTACATTTGGGGCAATTTTTCAAAAGTGAACACAGAGCATAATGTCAGATGTGGTGAGAAAAGTCTTACATCCTGCTATAGTATTTTCTCTAGTGCAACCATATACACATTTGTTATACTGTTCCTAACTTTCAGACCTTCTGCCTTTCTACTTTTCTTTGAAATGTAACTATTATGGACATAGCCCATTCTTTATAACATTCTCTAGGTTTGTTGTCCTCTCCATTTGCTTGCTAAATTTTTGTACTGTATGTGTAGGTTTACATGCTATGTATTAACCCCATCTATCTTGCATATACTATACCCTGGAAGTTAGTGATGCTATATGCACAGCTGACAGGATAGGAGTGACTCAATAAGGTCCTGCTAGTTATCTGGAGCTATGCTGCATGCTTCCCACAGCTGCTGGAAGTTGAGTGTGGGAGAATCTATAGAGCGAACATGATTATCGAGATGGTCCCACAGATGCGAAATTGGGTTCTAGTCTAGGGAATTAAGAGGCCAGGGTAGTACTTGGAAATCCGGGTCATGCTCTTCCAACCAATGCTGGACATTTCTAGCCATTTGACATTTCGCATTGCTTTGCTAAAAGATTCCATCAGCTCAAGGTAGGACAATCAACATCAATGGGTTTTGTGATCTGGAAAGAATGGATTCACACCCAAATTGGTTGAGAGTGCCTTTCACATGGATGAGTGGGCCCAGAGAAAGCCACAAAAACATTCCAAAAATAGCAATGGCAGCAGGGTGTTTGTTCTCTCACATGACATGCCAACTTCCATCCATTCAATGAAACACTACACGATGAAACGATAAATCATCGGAGAAGACAACCCTGTGCCAATCAGCAAAGATCCAATTCTGATACTGCTGTGAAAACTGTTTTCTGCTGATGCGATCAGAGGTGCAATGATCATGTGTCTGCTTCAGAACCCCATATGCAGTAGGGTCCACTGAACTGCTGTTTTATATACACACCTGTTCTCCAAAGCAACACACTTTTTCCATCTGCACAGTTTCAGAACATCGCCATTCTTGGCACGAAAGCCAATAATCAGCCCTTTTTGCAACCCTGGTAAATCGCCCCTTTCACACATGACAGCATCAAAGAATATCTGTGCAGGCAGCCTATCGCACACGATTGTTTTTTTTCTTGTTCATGCATACTGACCCACAAAATAAAGATAAACTGGACAGTGTAATATCCAACAAAACCCCAAAACAATGGCACGATTGTATTTTTCTTCTTGTTCGTTCCACAGAGAATTTTTTTTTCCTTTTTTCTGGTGGGACAGATGCTTTGGCTGTATGGTATCTTGACATTTCTGAAGGCCCTGGCTAGCTGTAACCAATAGCTGCCACCCACAGTGTATGGAGCAGGCACAGCTTCTTAGCCTTCTGTATACTACCTTCCAACATTTTGACATACAGGAACAGGTTATGGTTTGCTAAAATCTGGGCTTCAATGTTTGTGCTGATATGCTGTGTTTGTTGTTTGACAAACAAGGCAATATGTATTATGACCAGTAATCATCCTTTTTTGCAACTCTGATAAATCACCCCTTTCACTCATGAGAGCAAAAACGAATATCTATGCATCTAGACACAGACTCTATTTTTACCTTATACACCCACCAAGTCAGATCACCACACATAACCCCTTTCATGAGTTATGTGCTGCTGAAGTGATCAATGTGACTTGATTGTGTATAAATAATAATAGTAACATTGTAGTTAATTGGTGATGATGGATAAAAACAATATATATACTGTTTACTAAAACATATGCAGGTGTGTAGTGTGAACAGAGCCTTACTTTTCTGTGACTTTTTTTGTCATAGATTATAACTTTTTGTCCACATGATGGCAGCAAAACTCTATATCACTGTGCTAGATACACTGTAAATAACCTGAAAAGTGAGTTTGATGGAGGCTACAATTCACTTTGCTGAATCATTTCTATATTAGCAGTATCAAAGCAGTTATCAGCCCCCTCCCCTTTCTCCTCTCAAAGATGAAACCACATTGGCTTCAGTATTTTGTCTTACTTACCTTTATATCTGAATTTGTTTATGTTTGCTCCATTTGCCCAACACACATGCTTTATGGCCCAGACACAAAAGTGTGAGCTACCAATTCAGAATCAGACTGCAACTGTCCTATAGATTCCTGCACTTGTCCTATAGATACCACCGATGATAGCCAAAAATGTCATGTAAATGGGGCCTGATCCTGCTGCTCCTTTTACATGTTTTGTTTCATGCCACCATTTATATGAATATTCTTTTGCATATATGCATTAAAGACTCTAGAAACTATAGGCCACTATCTTCACAGTAATTTCTGACAATGCTGTATTCACTTTTTTCCTCATAGCAATAAATGGGGCATCTTTTTTTCCCCAAGACCAAATGTATTTATGTATCACTGAATTCATCATCTATCCACCATCCCACTCCATCCCTCCACCTGATTTCTCTCAGTCAATGGCTGTACACTCTCACCTGTTCCGCAAGTCTGTTGCCTTGGGATAATCTTCGACTCCTCTCTGTCTTTCAAACCACACATCCAAGCCCTCACCTCCATCTGCCGCCTCCACCTGAAAAATATTTCACGCATCCGCCCATTCCTAAACTCTGACTCTACAAAAACGCTAGTCCACAAACTAGTCATCTCCCGCCTAGACTACTGCAACATCCTTCTCTGTGGCCTCTCATCTAACACTCTCGCTCCCTTTCAATCCATCCTCAACTCTGCTGCCCGTCTTATCCACCTCTCTCCTCGCTACTCCTCTGCCTCCCCCCTCTGCCAATCCCTTCACTGGCTTCCCATTGCCCAGCAAATTCATTTCAAGTTACTAACCGTGACCTACAAGGCTCTCTCCTCCATACATCTCTGCCTTAATCTCCAGATATCTCCCCTCACGCAATCTTCGCTCCTCACAGGACCTTCTTCTCTGCTCTCCTCCTATCAGCTTCTCACACAACCGTCTCCAAAACTTCTCTTGTGCTTCCCCCACACTCTGGAACTCGCTGCCACAACACATCAGACTCTCCTCCACCTTCACCAGGTTCAAAAGCAACCTGAAAACCCATCTCTTCAGGATTGTCTATAACCAACAATAACCTTACTGCCACTGTACTACCCCACAAACATGCCAGCCACCCACCTCCTGTCTCTCTCCTCATCCTTGTAGATTGTAAGCCCTCGCGGGCAGGGCCCTTTCTCCCTTTGTAAGTCATTCATCATTATCATTGTACTTGTTTTGACATATGTTATGTTTGTAAACCCCACCCCCACCGAATGTACAGCGCCATGGAAACAATAGCGCTCTAAAATAAATAATAATCATAATAATAATTTAATGTATCATATAATGTAAAAAATTATTTGTGGGATGGAACGGAGAAAAGACATTGCTGAGGCATTTTTTTGCATTTCACTTTAATGGAGTTCACCATGTGATATAAAAGATGCAATAACTTATGTGGTCAGTCAGTACAATACCAAATTTATATAGAGTTGATTTTGTTTTACTACCTTTTAAAAATAACAACTTTTTTTTCCATCTATAGACCTGCGTGAGAGCTTGTTTTATGAGAGCATAAGTTTTAGTTTTTATAAACACGTACACTTTTTATTTCAATTTATTTTTTGGGAGGCAAAGTGACCAAAAAATGCCATTTTGACAAGGTTTTTTTTGTTTTGTTTCTGGTATTCAACAAGCAGAATAAATAAGGTTACATTTAATAATTTGGAATTTAACACATGCAGAGATACCAATTATGCTTAATTATTTTATTGTTTTTATTCTTTTTTATATGTAAAATGGGAAAAGTATGGTATTTTAAGCTGTTATTTTTTTTTTACTTTCTGTTCACTTGTGGTTCTTAACCATTAGGGGGCATGATTGCTTGTATACTATTCTGCAATACTAATAGCATAAGTCACTGCTCTCTTATTACACACTCATACCTCCCAACTGTCCCGAATTGGGCGGGACATTCCCACTTTGGGACCCTCCTCCCGCTGTCACGAAACAGTTGGGAGGTGTCCCGATTTTTGGGTCTGTCCCGGGGATTCAGGGCATGTGCCCTGAATCCCCGGCACTTCACTATGTAGTTCACTGTTTGCGCGTCCGCGGGACGCGCAAACAATGTCCACGATCACCGGCCGCTATCAGGGAACCTCTCTTCCTCACATGCGGCCGGTGCAGAGAGCAGGGACGCAGGGGAAGTGTCATAGAGACGCTCTCCCCTGACGTCACAGCCTTCAGGGGGCTGGCCCCGCCCCCTCAGTTACACTGATCAGTGTGACTGTGGGGCCAGAGCCAGCAGCAGCAGGAGGAGGAAGAGGACACAAGTGTAAGGTAAGTGTCTCTCCCTCCTTCCTGGCGCCCCCCCAAAACGGCCCCTCCCCCCTGCTCACCCCACTCAGCACCCCCCCAAAACAGTCCCACTGCTCAGCCCCCCCCAAACGCCCCCCCCAAAACGACCCCCTCCCCCCCGCTTACCCCACTCAGCCCCCCCAAAAAACGGCACCCCTCCCCCCTGCTCACCCCAGTCGCCCCCCCCAACACACCAAATGGCCCCCTCTAACCTGACACTCCACTCGGCCCCCCTCCCACCTCTGACACCCCCCTGTCCCTCAAATTGCCCCCACCTCCCTGACACCCCACTCAGCCCTCCCTCTCTCCCTTTCCCCCAAATTGCCCCCCCGTATCCCTGACACCCCACTCAGCCCTCCCTGACACCTTCACTCAACCCCTTCCTCCCTGAACCAACCCCAGCCTCCACTTGACCCCCCTCTCCCTGTCCCTTCCCCCACACACCCCTCCTTTACTGCCTGAGCCCCCCACACACTGTTTCCCTCCCTTCCCCAAGGCCTACCCAGCTTTCCCACATGCTGAACGAGCTATTCAGCACCCAGGAAAGCCGAGTGGTACCCATCCCCCACAGCAGGCACCTAGCCTTCCTGGACGCCTGCTGTGACCCATGTCACCTAGTTTTCCCAGATGCTGAATAACCTATCCAGCATGTGGGAAAGCTGGGTTAAAACCCTCCACACCAAGCATCCAGGACGCTGGACACCTGCTGTGGGGGATGGGTGCCACTCAGCTTTCCCGGGTGCTGGATAGCTCATTCAGCATGCGGGAAAGCTGGCTTAAAACCCTCAACAGCAGGTGTCCAGGAAAGCTAGGTGCTTGCTGTTACGGATGGGTGCCACTCAGCTTTCCTGGACAACTGCTGTGGGGATGTCACCCAACTTTCCATGGCACTGTGTAGGCTATTCAGCACCCTGGAAAGCTGGGTGACACATCCACCACAGCAAGAACCCAGCTTTCCTGGACACTGAATAGGCTATTCAACATCCCGGAAAGCTGGGTGCCACAGCAGGTGTCCAGGAAAGCTGGGTGATGCCCCATTTGTAGGGTTATTGTTGTTTCTTTTTACAGGTTTCCTCTTTGGACTACGGCGGAGTTGGTGTACTACGTCGGACAGCGTTGCGTCTATTTCTTTAATAAAATGGATAACAAGTGCTGTTGTGTTGGGGAGTGTTTATTTAAATAAAGTGGTTTTTTTCTGTTTGTGTGTGTTTTTTTTTTTCGTTTGATTCCAGTGATAGTAGTGGCAGTATCTGGAAGACGCCTCTCCATTACTATCGCTCGGGCTTGGTGTCAGCCAGTGGTGCTTCTTGTTGCCCAAGGCTGACACTAACCCCGGTGACTATTACCCCAGTATCCAACGCACCAGGGGTACTGGGAAGAGCCGGTAACCGTCAGAGGCGGACCCTCTAATGTGAGGGTCTTCTTCTGGAGCAGCTACAGGCTGGTATTTTTAGAATGGGAAGTTACCAGTATTGATGGTTCTTCCCATTTTGATAGTATCGGGCTCCTGCTGTCGGTTTTACCTTGGCTGGTTATGGAAATTGGGGGGGACCCCACGTCGTTTTTTTTTTCTGAAAATTTGTTTATTTACTGAGAATCTGCACCCGGGCATCCACTGTAATGATTACAGGAGGTGCCCACTGTAGGATTCTCGATAAATAAATGATTTTCAAAAAAAATAAACGACGTGGGGTCCCCCCCATTTTTCATAACCAGCCAAGGTAAAACCAACAGCTGCAGCCTGATACTATCAGAATGGGAAGAACCATCAATACTGGTCCCTTCCTATTCTAAGAGTACCAGCCCGCAGCCGCCACAATAGCGGACCCTCACATTAGAGGGTCCACTTCTGATGGTTACCCAGCTCTTCCCTGGTGTGTTGGGTATTGGGGTCATAGTGACACGGGGTTAGTGTCAGCCTTGGGGTGACAAAAACTGCCTCAGGCTGACGCCAAGCCCGAGCAATAGTAATGAAGAGGCGTCCATGAGACACCACTACTATCACTGGAAAAAAAAGGGGAAAAAAAATAACACAGAAACAAAATAAAAAAGCACTTTATTTAAATAAACTCACTGACACCGGCCCCTGCTGACCATGTTAGTTTAGAAATAGATACTACGCTGGTCCGACGAAGTCTAATGAATCCAATAGTATTATACTCCATCCCCTGCACCCCTGAAGGTCACGGCTGTGGCTGATCATCTGGGGGTGCAGGGAATGGACCACAATCTCTGGGGGGTTGGTCTTCTGTCTCCCCCCAGGAGATTGTGCTGTAAGCTGTGGCCTTTACCTCCTCTTTCACCCCTGCGGCCTAGTGTCAAGACAAAATACAACCCTCACCTGACACCCTATAACCCCCTGACCACTGCCTGTTGCCCCATATCGCCCTATTCCATCTATCACCATATGAGGAGTTTGTACAGAGGTGGTAATTGGTAGGGAGGTGATGGAAAAGTGAAGAGTCTAAGATGTTTGTGTGGTTAATTCTGCAGGGACGAGGCCGGGAGAAGTGGTCATGGTGATCTGGAAGGAATGGAGAAAGGGAACGACTCCCAACAGAGAAGACATCACCTGTGAGTCACTAAATTGTATTGTACTGTCATCACTTATATGTCTGCAGAGCCTGTGTACAACTGCTATCTACCCCCATATGGTCACTGTATGGTGGTATATACAGTCTGTAGAGCCTGTGTACAAGTGCTATCTACCCCTAGATGGTCACTGTATGGTGGTATATACAGCCTGTAGAGCCTGTGTACAACTGCTATCTACCCCCATATGGTCACTGTATGGTGGTATATACAGTCTGCAGAGCCTGTGTACAACTGCTATCTACCCCCATATGGTCAATGTATGGCAGGAATGTTGGTAGGAGTGTAATGGTTTATATTCAGGATCAGTATGGCTGTATTATTCAGTTACTATGTGGTGGTGATATGTGGTCATGGTGTGGTGGTATTATTCAGTTACTATGTGCTGGTGATGTTGTCATGGTGTGGTGGAATTATTTGATCTCTGTATAGCGGTATTATTGATAATATTAGTCTTGATGTGGTCAGTAACATTACAGGGATATTTGTTCCCTGTACAGCGGTATTATGTGGGCACTGTATGACAATTATATAGCGGTATCATCCACAGAACATTGTCTTACAGCTATTTGTATGGATCTCTGTATATACAATACATTACTTTATATAAATATATATTTACAGACCCCAGTGGCGCCGCTGTTGTGTTGGCGCTGGTCTTCTGGAGGGGCGGGGCATGATTTTGTTTGGGGGGCGTGGTTATAGGCGTGTCCTGATGTGATGTCAGTTGGATGTGGTCAGAGGTGTGGCCTGATGTGAGGTAATTTGTTTGGGCGTGGCCATAGGCGTGGTTAATGTGTCCCTATTTGCAATCTCTAAATGTTGGGAGGTATGCACACTATCATTGGCGCTCCCCTCCTTTATAACTGTCAAGATTCCTCTGTCATGCTGACCACGGCATCTAAGTAGTTAAGTGGGTAGAATGGGAGTTATCTCTGACGCTGGTCACTAAAGACAGGTGCTGGCTACAGGGCCACCGTTATGGCAGCACAATTGGCATTGCTATATAGGACTTAGACACACTATGAAACAAGTGGGGTGTGGGGCATTGTTGCTGACAACTACAGCCCCCTTATTTAACAGGATTGCTAGAAAGAACAGGCTGTATGATTCTTTCTATCTCAATTGTATCTGCATCCATGTGACGTGCATACAATTGAGATGTACGATGGGGCAAAGATAGTTATTTGCTCCCTATACCTGCCAAATGCCGATGCAGAGGTGACGTGATGAAGTGACATCATTGCGCCACCTGTGCTGCTTCCTATCCTAGGCGCCAAGCCTAAAGCACCCGGTTTGGGCCTAGAGGAGGCAAACAAGCCAGGGGAGAGTGGAGAGGAGAGTATTATTTATTTACACTGGGGTGCCTATAGGCCTACTTACCTACTGGGGGAACCTGTATAGATACTTACCTTCTGTGAGGCAACTATCTACTCAACTACCTACTCACCTACTGGGGGCCCTATATAACTACATACGTACTGGGAAGCCCCTATATAGCTACCTTCTTATTGGGGGTCCCCCTACATAGTTAATTACCTACTGGAGGGCCTATATACTGACCTACATACTGGGGGACGCTATATACCTACCTACTAGGAGGCCCTATATACTTACTGGACTTACTGGGGGGCCTCTGTATAGCTATCTATCGACTGGGGGGCCCTGTATACCTATCTACCTACTGTAAGGCTCTATATACTTACCTAGATACTGGGGGGCACCCTATACACCTACCTTCTGTGGGGCCATGTGTACCTACCTACTGGGGTACTCCAATATAGCTACCTACTTACTGGGGGCCCCTATATAGTTAATTACATACTGGAGGGCCAATATTACTACCTACATACTCGGGGACCCTATATACCTACTTACTAGAGGTCCCTAGGTACTTACATACTGGGGGGCCCTATATACTTACAGGGGGACCTCTATATAGCTACCTATCTACAGGGGTCTCCTTTATAGCTACCTACCTACTGGGGGGCCCTATTTAACTACCTACCTACTGTAAGGCCCTATATACTTACCTACATTCTTGGGGGCCCTGTATACCTACCTACTGGGGGCCCTACATACTTACCTACATACTGGGAGCCCTAAATACCTCCCTACTGGAGGGCTATATACCTAATAACCTAATAACCTAACAACGCATTTGGTAATAGTCTTTACTTACCTTTGCCTACATGTTTAAAGCTAATCATTGTGGTGAGAATACCCCTTTAAGCCATACTGACCTTTTCTTTTTATAGAGATGATACAAAGCTTTCTCCTTCCAAGCCTTTCAAACATGCTATTTGAGCCCTGTAGATGTAGCTCTTGGGTATTTTGCAATTTCTTTTGTCTGACATTGTGGTGAATTTGCTGGATTGTCTACTCCTAGGAAGGTTGTCAGCTGTCATGAATGTTTTCCACTTGTGAATAATCCTTTTCACTGTAGAAAGATGGACTTAAATTTTTTGGGGAAATAGTCTTATAATCCTTCTCAGATTGATGGGCGGCTACAATAGATTTTTCTTTTTATAGAAAGCTCCAGAACATCTGTTTTTATAGAGGTGTTGATACTTTTGGCATTTGACTAGTTACACCTGGCTGCTACTTAAAGCACAAACAGCATCTGAGATGCACTTCCTGGTTAGGTTGTAGGTGGTCCTACAGCAGTGATTGGCATATTAGCTCTGCTATTTGACTGGAGATAAGACTCAACAGGGAGTGACTCATCATAGCCGGACAGCAGCTTGGATCAATGAGAGATACGAGAGAGCAGAGAGAGGTGGTCAGTAACCAAGAGAAACCTGTGTGCTCTAAAAGAAAATAAAATCTTTATCTCCTCAATAACGCAAAATCAAAACAGTAATGTATTTGGTAATAGTCTTCATTTACCTTTCCCTACATGTTAAAGGCCAATTAATGTGGTGAGAAAACCCTCTAAATTCCTATGCAAGCAGTAGGGGTGTACCTAATTTTTCATAGACTGCTTCTACATTTTAACCTAGCTTTTGCTAAATAAGTAATGACATGGGGGAGTCTATTATATTTTGTTGTTCACCTGAGGTTGTATTTAGCTTATTTTAAGACCTAGGGAGCAGGTTTTTTTTTTACTACAAGTATATCCTGTTATACAATACCATAGAATTTAATCCTGTCATTTACTGAAAATAATGATCAATATGCCTTCCCTTTAGGACTGAGTGTTGTTGGATGGATGACGGCAGGGATTTTAGATTTCTATTTCTTCCGCCTCTCTTCGGGTGCTGTTCATCAGGATTTTTTTTGTGAAACAGCACAGATTGCGGCACTTTTCCATAAACCTAAATACAATACATACATATATCATACGGTATACTTTATTCACATGGGACCCTTGGTATAATGGAGGAGTGCATGGAGCTACTAGTGTAAGGGCATGTCCCCACTGCACGGGTTTTCGGCCGCTTTTTCAGCCGGTTTGAAAAACCGGCCGAAAATGAGCACAATGGTGCTCTATGGAAAACCCATGCAGCAGTCTCCACTGCGCGGGTTTTCCGTCCGGCGGTTTTGCCGCCCGCGGTCCGCCCGCAAAACATTGTGGAGGCACAATCTTCCGTCCGGTTTCCGGACAGAATATGTGCTTCTCAATGTGAAGGGGCGGGTTTTTCTCCATTCATCGCGGAAAAAAGCCGTCCCCCCCGCGGCTGTGGGGACGACCGCAAAACAGGACAAATACCGGCCGGCAAACCGACCGGTATTTGTCCTGTGCTGTGAGAACGCGCCCTAAAGCTACAATGTAAAGCTACTTGGGGTCTACCAATGTTACTAATGTATTTTATACTTGGTTGAAGTTAATACATTACTCACAATATTAATTAACGAGATTGTTTTATATAAAAAAGTCAAGTAAAATAAGACTATGGCATAAATAAGAATAAATAGTGCAAAATTATTCATTTCAGTGTTTCAGTGAGGAAGTTTTGTTCCATCCACGTCTTAGGTTCTTCTCTCCCACATGATATTGCAAAACAAATTTTCTCATTCTTGGGTCATCTTTAGAACTTGTAATGACATACATATACTTGCAGTCCTCTGTACTGCATGACCCTTCCCAGTAACCATCCTCACCTAGGATCAAAGGAGAGAAATCCTTTCCCTTTACATCCACTTCAGCAACATCAGGAATCCAAAGCCTGAAGGAAACATTGCTGTTCTCAGGTAGAATACCTTCCATTGGCTTAATAAGATCATATTGTTCAGCCCAGTCTGGATATGCTAATGGGAATGGAGGCCATTTCACTGTGGGATTGTTGCAAATAATGAGGTAGTTGCATTGGTGTTTGTACATGTTGCAGTTTTTTGGTTTGACATTCAGATGCAGAACATAGGTTCCTGAGTGTGGAAGGTGGACCCTTATTTGCACATTGCCTTCTGTTACAGCTTGGAAGACATGTCTTTTTGTAATTTCTGGAGACACTTGTATTTCATCACTGTGTAACGTAGGAAAAATCACTAGATCCCGCATCAGTGCAAAACTGACAGTGAAACAACCATCTTCTGAATGAATTGTGGGGTCAGTGTGTGAAGGCTGAATGAGGCCCGCCTTCTCTGTATCTGGATTTGGTCCAACAGGATTATGAAGGCTAGAAGGGAAAGGCGGCCATTTTACCTGGGGATTTGAGCATGTCACTAGATAGTTGCAGATGCAGCCTGCAGAGCGTTCAAATATCTGGAGAACATAAGACCCTGGACCTGGGAGACGAGCATTAAGCTCTAACTTATGCTTCTGTGTGCTCTGTAAAACATGCATAGCGTTGGGTGTGATCTGTATGTCTTCAGACTTCAGGCTAACTGTTATGTTTAATATTCTATTAGTAGAAAAGCTAAGGGTAAAGCATCCGTCTTCTGTGTGGATAATGGGGTCTGGATGTGAGGGCTGAAGCAGTCCAGCCATTTCTGTGTCTGGACTGGGACCAACTGGATTATGCAGCATACTAGGAAAGGGTGGCCATTTGACTTGAGAATTTGAGCAATGCAATAGATAATTGCAGATATATCCATTATTACCGCCAAATATCTGGAAAACATAAGAACCAAATTGTGGAAGACGGATATTAAATTCAACGTTATGCTTTTCCGCCCTTTGCATTACATGGTGTAGGATAGTCTGCATTTTGTCAGACTTTAAGCTGCTGCTAAGTTTTAGATAGCTGCTGAGTTTGAAACTGATGGTACAACATCCATCTTCTGTACGAATAATCGGGTCCAGGTGTGAAGGTTGAAGAAGACCGGTCTTTGCTGAGTCTGGGTTTGGGCCAACTGGGTTGCATAGGAAACCAGGGAAAGGTAGGCATTTGACCTTGGGGTTTAAGCAAATTATAAGATAGTTGCAGATAAACCCCACTGTAGGATCAAATATTTTCAGAACATAATGACCAGGATGTGGGAGATGAACACTAAAGTCCACCTTATGATCTTGTACTGTTTGTATAACATGATGAAAAATGTTTTTTCCATCGTCGGATTTGAGGCTGGATTTAAGTTTGAGCTCATTCCCCATAGTAAAACTAATAGTACAACATCCATCTCTTGTATAGATGATGGGGTGTTCATGTGAAGGGGAGTGTAGTCCTGCTTGCTCTGACAACCAACTTGGACCAGCTGGGTTACTGAGACATTTAGGAATCTTTATCTTGTTGTGAACAGTTTTGCAGTCTATTATGTAATCCACAACCATCTGGTAAACCTCCTGTGAATCTTGTCTCTTTGCATAAATTTGTAAAACCTGTTGTCCAGTTCTTTGGGGATAAATATCAAACTTGGCTTCATGGTTTCTGACTCTAAACAGACCAGGATCTTCTGTTTCTTGTAGGTTGAAGAGAAAGGACAGATTGTGCTGACTCTCCATTGTGATGGACACTTTTCCTTTATCTAGGAAAACATACATATAGTTGTTAAAATAATATTTGCATCCCAGTCAACTGTGTTTTCTGAGTATTTTTGCACCCAAATTACTGAATTCTAGTATTTCAATAAAACTTATTCCAAACAAATGCATACAATGAATTATTCAGACATGAAATCTACATAGACAAAGGCTATTACAGAAGACTTCAGTGACTTTAAATGTAGCACTGTAATAGGATGCAACTTTTGCCACAGTTCATGATCAGTTAGATCTGACCTGTGCAACTGTAAAAAGTCTTAATATAAAGTGGTAGCATCTAGGAATGACAACCTATTGCTTATTAATTAATATTAATTAATTTTGCGGACCTCCATTAGTAATATTGTGTATTACAATAACTGTAATTGCCATAGGCAAACAACCCATATTTTACCATTGCTACTTAACAAATAATCAAATGTAACCTTTATTTTTAGGTATGAAAACAGATCAGCCATTAACTGTTAGACCATGCAAACTTATACAGCAGGGTCACTGAGTGTCCTGGCATGTAGGTGTGTTGAATGTAAAAATTACATTCTCTGTTGCTTCAATATGAGTCCCTTATTGACTCTGGAAATGTGATCACTACAATGATGTGATGTAAAGCATGCTGGCGCTGGAATCTTGAGCAGTAGGAACCTGTTTTCTTGTTTTAGGTCTATTGGACAAATCTGGGTCTGGTGGCTGCACAGAGAACACTGCCTACCGGTGCCCACTGTAAAATATAGTGGAGGACAGATAATGGTTTGGGGGTGTTTTTCACGGTTTGGGAGTAGGTCTCTTATTTATGCTACAACACACACAGACATTTTAGACAGTTGCTTACAACTTTGTGGCAATAGTTTGGGGAAGGCTCTTTCCAGTTTAAGCACATGTGTGTCCCCATGCTCAAAGTTAAAGGGGTTGTCTCGCTACAATGATTGGGTTTTAATCAAAAGATCTTTAAAAAACAAGCAGCTTTGCAATATATGTTCATTACAAATGTCCTACTGATTTTGAGTTATCCCTGTAGTAGGAGTGCATCAGCTCCTGAAATCCCTATAGCAGCTGACCTGTTGATCTTTATCTCACTGGGCTGTCAGTGCTGATCATCTGTTTCTGAATACGGGGTCTGAGCACAGAGCCCTCCCGCACAGAAATGCTTCTGTAGGAAGGGAGGGGGAGGGCTCTGGCTTCTGTTGTCTGTGGGGGTTTAAAAACCCTGTGTGTGCCGGCTCCCTCCTGCTCTCACACAGATTGAGGAAGCAGAGGTGAGGCTGATCTGTATTCAGTAGATGTGACAGCAGTGAATTTGTGTTACTATAATCATGATGGGGTCTGTGGAGCTCTGACTATACTAATAGAACAGATAAGGGGGGCATGTGAACGGTTCATGCTCTGCTGTATTAGTGACACATTGTGATTATAGAGATAATTAAAGACAGATAACTGTCATTAATTTAAAAGGGATCACGGTTCTAGAGCGCTAAAAAAAATGGACAAGGAGCAATAGCTATTCTTGTCTATACATTTATGGGCAAAACATTACGCGTTTCGCTGATATCAACACACTTCCTCAGATGAAATCAACTTACTACAGTACAACAGGTTTATATACCTATGTATATAGTTAAAACGAGGCTAAATGGGCGGTAATTGAAAATGCAAATGAGGTTGAATGAGAGAGGAAGGAAAAAAAAAAACAAACAAACCAAACAAAGATGCACATGTGTGAAACAAACAGGTATCAGTGAAACATAGTAATCAATGACAATTTAAAAAAGAAAAAACATACAAGACAGAAGAACATACAGGATAAATATCTGGATAACATGGAAATAAGACATCTGTATAATAAACTAGAGAAATAAAAAATAGAAAGACAATAAGTGCAAAGGAGGTATAAAATAATGCCTAAAATATATGCATTATATTAAAAAAAATGAAATTGAAACAAAACGTTTAAAAAAAGGGAGGCGATGTAGAAAAAATATAATATGTCATTTATGTAGAAAAAAATATATTTTTAAAAATATTTAATAAATGTGTATTAAGAACTGCATAAATTAAAACCCTTCTGATACATATGTGTATTATACCATCATACGGGGAAATGCGGGGAAAAAAAAAGCCGGTTAAAAGCTTAAAAAAATTATGTACATGTATATTTGATGTATACATGTACACACCTGAAAAAAGAAAAGAAGGAGAAAAAAAGTCTTCACATATAGAAATATACAATGTATGGTACATGAAAGACATATATATATATATATATAATATATATAAAATATATATTAATATAATAATAGAAGGTGGGTGCAAAGACTGTTAATAGCTTATAGTAACTATTCTTTTAGAATTTATTTGATGATAGACTCATGTATTTCGTTTAGACCATGAGGTCTAAGGGTGTTCAATTTATACATCCAGTATGCTTCCCTATAGCCCAGTTTTTTCACACGGTCAGGGTAGGACTGATGAAGTCCTACAAGTGTATATGCGAGCTGTACCGTGGATTCGTACAGCCGCAATAGGTGAGCACCGTACTATCTCCGAGGTCGTTTTATCATTTGTCATAGAATTCAACTGCGCTTTTGTTTCCAGCTTTCATTCACCCAGCAATACGATCTATCTGAGGGGGAATATTTCTTTTGTCTACAACATCGTGATTATAGTAACTCACTTCACAGCTGCCCTGTGTCTGTTCTGACAGGGTTTGTTTGTTGTTGCTTGAGATGGAGATTTGTATGCTAAGCAGGGGGTATAGGAACACTTACATCCCCCCTGCTCTGCTATTAGCATACACACTTCACAGACCTCTCCACACTCATAGATCAGCCCTCTCCCTGTTGTCTCCTGACTCTGTGGAGCTGACAGTGCAGCTGATCTAGCAGTGAGCAGCCTGCAGCAGATGTAGGCAGGCACACACAGCAAACCCCCTCGCCTTCCCCCCTGCTATATAGAAGGAGAGCTGTCTGTGTGCTGAGGGGCGGGGGGAAGGGTGAGGAGAAGAGACAGACAAGAAGCACGCCCCCTGAATTCAAAAATCCTTTGCTGCCAGACACATTGAAATAGGCTGAAAGCCTGTAATGAGACAACTCCTTTAAGTCCATAGAGACATTTGTTTATGATTTTGGTGTGGAGAAACTCAAATAGCTGCACAGAGCTTTAACCTTACCCCATTAAACACCTTTGGGGCATGGGTGCTATGAGGCCCAGAGGTTGAGGGGGCCCACTCAGGTATAAGAACATTGTTCCTTTTTTTATAGTGTAAAAAGTTAGCATCTTTCTGCTCTCCAGCACTACTATGTGCTCTCCAGCACTTCTTGATATATGGAGGTATTGTTTATATCTTACTAATTGCTATTTATGCTGCTGTTTCCGTTTATTGTCATTAAGTGGAGGGGACCCATTTAATTCTGCTATGGGGCTATTTAAATTCAAGTTATGCTCCTGCTTTGGAGTAAACTGAAACACCAATTATGACTGAGACGTTAACACCCAACATAAATCATTGGCGTCACAAAAACTGAATAGGCAACATTTCCAATTGATAGATCTTGTTAAAGCCTTCCCAGAAGAGTGGAGGCTGTTATAGTCATACAATAGGGCACAACTCCATAGTAACACCCATGGTTTGAAGAGGAGCTTTTATGGTCAGGTGTCCACATAATTTTGGTTTTAGTATATACACTGGGAAATAGTCCTTTGTCTCTGGAAAAGCCATAAATGCACTTTAAGAAGTGCTTCAGGATAGAAATTTTGCTGTCGTGTTAACATTATCTGTTCTGTTTTTCCCCCATGTTACTTTGCCCACAACTAAACAAAAAACATTAAAAAACTGTAGAAAAATGTAAGTAGAAATAATGTTTGGCACCATCTCTCCTGTCTGAAGTAACAGAAACAAAGGGAGTGAAGAACTTCTTTTCTATTGTTCTGATGAATGAAAAGCTTTGATGGGGGCACAAGCTAAAACCATCAGTGATCTCCTGGGAAGGTTTACCTGTTTCAATAGCAGCTACTTCTGGCTGACAGGAAATCAGTCCCAAGCTATAGAAGTGGCTTCTGCAGTGAACACTTTCTTCAAACTGCTTCTGGGATACTTTCGGATCCAATAATTGAAAATCAGTTTTCTCGGGGTAGTGATCACCAATAAAGAGAGCAGGATGAGTCAGGAAATAGAACTCATTGTACCTTAAAGAGGAAAAAAGAGGATACATGGAAAGGTATGTGGTAAAGAATTATTACCAACGTTGTATGGAAACATAAATGCTCATTCATTCCTATTCTGAAAGGGAAATAAAAATGACAGGTTGAACTCTCAAGACCAACTTAATTTAAATATTACTACAATATATTGACAGCTATTGGGCATGCCTTGATGTGCTTGGCTGTACTTGAAACTCCCATTGATTTCAGTAGGAGAGTCCCAACCACCTCTCCATTCAGAAGTTTCGGGGCTCGTTCTTTATCGATATACCATCGATATCTACGGTGAGACGATGCCTTTAAGATTATTTTTCTCACCATTAAGTATTATCTTCTCACTACTGGCCAATGACAGGGCTATTGAACAATAGTTTATTACTGCTTTAAATAGCTTTCAAATTGTACATAACCATAATATTGTACACATAGTAGGAGTTTTTCCTAGACTGGAATTTTTATACCCCCATCTACTTTTCTCATCACTTGTGAATAGAAGGGTGCAAAAACAGCAAAAAGTTGCACATTTTTCCACATATATGAATTACAAACATTTTTGGGACTTGCCATGAAAATGGTATACAAGCTTTGGTAAATTTCCCCCATAGAGGTTTATGAGCCAAAGTGTTGCCTGGTTAGAATAAAAATTAAATTGTAAGCTGCCCATGCCAAACAAAAATTTATAGAGCCTATAATCACCTTCCTCCGTTCCAGCACTGGGTGTTCCTGGACAGTGGCGCCCCAAGTGGCGGTCGAGGTGGGCAATTGCCCAAAGCACTGCAGCACTGCCCGCCCAACGGTTAATATCTCACTCTGCAATGGCCATTTTAACACGGCTGTGCACAGTTAGCAGCTGCAAACTAACAGTGCAGCTGCTTCTACAGAGAGAAGGCAGAGGTCGGTTCATTACCGTCCCTGCCTTCCCAATTGTCAATACAGCTGTCAATGAGCGGTATATATACACATTGCAAGGGGTGTGATGCAAGGCTCACGCCCCCTGCGCTGCTGGGTCTCTTAGACCGGAAATCTAGGCTTCTGGCCCAGGAGGTATCATGAGCAGTGTCACGGTGTCAACAGCGTGATGACGTTATGCTGGAGCTAGTGGCATGGTGGGGGAACTTGGAGAGGTCAATACCTTTTTTATTTTCTTTTATAGCCTTTACCCCTGCCTACATCTACCTACAGGGGGATATATTTACCATCAGGGGGCTATATCTACCTACAGGGGGCTACACCTATCTAGAGAGGGTCTATACCTATCTACAGGGCTATATAGCTACCTACAAGGGGGGGGGGCTGCACCTACCTAGAGGAGGTGTATACCTATCTACAGAGGGCTATACATATCTACAGGAAGCATATATCTACTTGCAGGGTGGCTGTATCTACCAACAGGGGGGTTATATTTACATACTTACAGGGCCCTATATCTACCCACAGGGGACTATATCTACCTACAAGGGGGCTATATACACCTACAGGGTGGCTAGATATATTTACAAGGGACATATATCTACCTACATGGAACATATACTTACCTATAGGGGGTATATTTACCTACAGGGGACATTTACCTACAGGGGATCTATATCTCCTTTCAGGGGGCATATATATATATACCTACAAGTGACCTGTATATCTACCTACAGGGGGGTTTTATACCTTCCTACCTACAAGGGGGCCTCTATTCCTGTTTACCTACTGGGGGACTATATTTCTACCTACCAACAAGGGCCCTTTATACCTACCTACAGCGGGTCTATATAACTACATACTAGGGACCTATATTCCTACCTATTGAGGGGCCCATATAACTACCTATCTACTTAATAGGGGACCTATATACCTATCTATTGGGAGACCTATAAATCCACCTTCCTAATGTGGAGTTATATACCTACCTAATTGAGGACTATCTACCTAAAAGGAGGTTTACCTATCTTCAGACCTAGTTTGGGGGTGTACCTACATACTATATTGGGGGAATAACTACCTCCTATATGGGGAGACAAAACAAGACTATAACTTGGTTCACAAATGGAAGTCTCATAGCCGTTTGGGGATACTTTTGCTATTAGAGGTGCAAGGTGGTCATTATTATCATTTGGTGAGCTCTAGATGGGGAGTTTGTACAGAGGTAGGAATTGGTAGGGAAGTACTGGAAAAGTGAAGAATCTAAAATGCTTGTTTGGTAAATTCTACAGTGAAGAGTCATAGCCAGGAGAAGAAGTTATGGTGGTCTTGGCCAGATGGAGAACAAAAAGTGAAAGAACAACTCATCAGAGGAGAGAACAACTCATCAGAGTCAACTCCCATGAGTCAATGGAAGCAACTTTATTGTAATTACTTATATATGTGCAGAGCGCCCATGTGCAACTGCTATCTACCACTGTATGGAGGTAATATACAGTCTGCAGAACCTGTGCACAACTTGTATCTACCACTACATGGTCACTGTGTGGTGGTAATATACAGTTTGCCAAGCCTGTGTACAACTGGTATCTACCACTGTATGGGCACTGTATTGCGGTAATATTGGTCGTAGTATAATGGTTTATATTCAGTAATGTATAGTGTATTTTTCAGCCACCTATTGGTGTTGATATGTGATCATGCTGTTGTGGTATTTGACCTTAGTGGGATTATTAGTAATATTAGCCTTGGGATTCTAGTTTTGTGTAGCATTGTTATTTGGTAATTCTATGACTATAATTTAGTCGTTTTATACATAAAACTTTGTGTCACAGCTTTTTGTATATTCAGGCACTGGTTAATGGTGATGCAATGTGTTGTAGCATAGCGCAACATGTGAAGGGGAGGGTGGAGAAATTTCTTCACCCCACTCTAAGTGCAATTAAGCCTAGGAGCGGCCCTGTTCCTGGTTTTCTGTTTACATCATTGCTGTAGCTGGTGATTGGCTACAGCAGTTACGTTACTCTGCTAACATCACCATTCAAAGCTGTTTATTTCTTGACCATGATGTAAGTAAAAGCACATGACTGCTGTAGTCAATCAGCAGCTACAGCGGCGATGTCCTTTTCGGATGCAAAGGAAAGATAAACAACAGATCGGAAAGGAGGAAGGTGACTGTAGGCTCTTTTTAATTTGTCTTCACAGGCAGTTTACTGTTTTATTTGAACCAAACAACCCCTTAAACTCCTTTGCCTAAAATTTTATACTGAGATACAGTATCACAAAAATGAGTACACCACTCACATTTTTGTAAATATTGTATAATATATTTTCATAAGACAGCACTGAAGATATGGCACGTCAATACAATGTAAAGTAGTCAGTGTACAGCTTGTATAACGATGTAAATTTGGTGTGCCCTCAAAATAACTCAACATACAGCCATCAATGTCTGAACCGCTGGCAACAAAAGTAAAACCCTAAGTAAAATGGTTAAATTGTGTCCAATTTGTCTTTTTACATCACAGAAGCAAAAGCAAATCCCCCCTATATTTAAGATATATAACTTTTATTATTATCATTAAAATATTATCAAACACAATCCCTATATGATATTATTGAATATCACATAGGGATTGTGTTTGATAATATTTTAATGATAATAATAAAAGTTATATATCTTAAATATAGAAATAGAAGAAAAAAAAAAACCCGAAGGGTTTGTATCAGCTCTCGTTAGATATGGATCCACTGCACCGAAGAGAACCCAGAGGCTCGAATGGCGAAGGAACAAATCCAAAAGCAGGAATCTAGCAGCAGGAAAAACATATATTGATAAAAAAAATTGGATAGGGCAATTAAGAGGGTTGCTGCTATTCCCAGAAACGATCTTTTGGGTAATAGCAAAAGTAAAACCTTTAAGCACATTAAATCAGATAATATTACATTCAACACTACTTTCAGTCCCCAGTCTGATAAGATTGTTAATATCATCAAGAATAACTTACAGTTACTGTATTCTCTGGAAAACATGCGTCATTTGGTCAAAAAAAAGGTTAGATATATCTCCAGGAGAGCTCCGTCGTCAGGCTCTATCCTCTCTCCAAGCTGGCTTCTTTCAGAGGGGAACCAACACTGTCATTGGATATCTACTGTTGGCTCTTTTCGTTGCGGGCATACCCGCTGCATTACTTGTCAGCATATGCATGTTTCTAAACAATTCACTTCCATATCCACAGGAGAAAAATGCTCAATTTAATATGTAGGTTGCACTTCGACAAGCTTAAAACAAAGAATTCCTAAGCATCTTTTAGAGTAGGACATGGTCAGTGGGCATTTTTATGGCCTATAGACATTTTTTGGATTTTCATTCTGGTAATACAAATTCTTTTGTTTTTTGTGGCTTTGAAAAAGTATGCAAAGCATTGCAGGGTGGCGATTGTCGAAAAAAATTGCTATCCAGGGAAGCCTGGGGGATATTCCGTTTGAACAGCAGGTTTCCTGCTGGGTTGAACAAACGACATGATAGCATGTTTAAGTATTAGGGATTTATTCTATCTTTATTATGATTGTTTCAGTATTGACTGGTCATATATAATTTTTTTTCTTTTTCTTTCTCTTTTTTTCATTATGTATGTTGAATATTTACAAATGTATTCATTCATTTATTATCTTACATAGCAAATTGTGTGTATTCCTTGTTTTATTAGTTTAATGGTCTTATCTGGTTTTTCCGTTGGGAATGTCAGTGGTTAATTTTCTTTTGTGAACGCCCGTAACCTGCTTAAAAAGGGGTGGCTTTTACTAACATCACACTATGATTAAGAGAGTTACTCCTGAAATGCATCAGTGTGTTTGTGCTATGTAAGACACCTGTTTCTTCAATTTTAACAAGTTATTAATAAAGCTGCAAACAATTTTTATTTTTTATTAATATACGTTTTTCCTGCTGCTGGATTCCTGCTTTTGGATCTTAAATATAAGGGGGATTTGCTTTTGTTTCTGTGATGTGACTTGTAACCTTAAACTTTGATCTTTTGGTCTGTGATAATACAATTTGCCTTTTTCCCTCCATGGTGTCACGGGACTTGTTAGTTCTCACACTCTATCATACTGGTCACTGGAAGTTCAACATGACACCTCATGGCAAAGAACTGTCTGAGGATCTGATAAAATGAATTGTTGCTCTACATAAAGATGGCCTACGCTATAAGAAGATTGCCAACACCCTGAAACTGAGCTGCAGCATGGTGTCCAAGACCATACAGTGGTGTAACAAGACTCCACTCAGAACAGGCCTTGCCATGGTCGACCAAAGAGGTTGAGTGCAGATGCTCAGTGTCATATCCAGAGATTGTCTTTTCCAAATAAAAGTATGAGTGCTGCCAGCATTACTGTAGAGGTTAAAGGGGTTGTGGGTCATCCTGACATTGCTCAGACCATACAATGCACACTGCATCAAATTGGTCTTCATGGCTGTTGTCCCAGAAAGAATCTCTTCTAAAGATGATGCACAAGAAAGGCCGCAAACAGTTTGTTGAAGACAAGCAGACTAAGGACATGGATTACTGGAACCATGACCTCTGCTCTGATGAGACCAAGATAAATTTATGTGGTTCAGATGGTGTCAAGAGTGTGGGGCAGCAACCAGGTGAGGAGTACAAAGACAAGTGTGTCTTGTCTACAATCAAGCACGGTGGTGGGAATGTCATGGTTTGGAGCTGCATGAGTGCTGCCGGCTGTGGGGAGCTACAGTTCATTGAGGGAAACATGAATGCCAACATGTAATAAGATATACTGCAGCAGAGCATGCTCCTCTCCTTTCAGAAACTAGGCCGCAGGACAGTATTCCAAGATAATAATGACCTGAAACACACCTCCTAGATGACCCCTGCCTAGCTAAAGAAAGTAAGGGTAAAGGTGCTGGACTGGTCAAACATGACTCCAGACCTAAACCCTATTAAGCATCTGTGGGGCATCTTCATACAGAAGGTAGAGGGGTATAAGGTCTCTAACATTTACCAGTTCCGTGATGTCGTCATGAAGAAGTGGAAGAGGATTCCAGTGGCTGCATCCTGTGAAACTCTAGTGAACTCTATGCCCAAAAGAGTTAAGGCAGTGATGGAAAATAATGGGGGCCACATAAAAAAGGACACTTTGAACACAATTTGTCTATTTTCACTTAGTTTACTCACTTTTTTGTCAGCGGTTTAGACATTAATGGCTGAGTGTTGAGTTATTTTGAGGGCACACCACATTTACACTGTTATACAAACTATACACTGACTACTTTATATTTCAGTGTTGTCTCATGACAAGATATGTCACAGAAATGTGAGGGGTGTACTCACTTTTGTGACATGCTGTATAAAGATTGTATCAATTCTGAATTTCTCTACAAAATACCATATTACAAAACTTTTGTTCCCTTAAAGCAATACTTCTAAAGGTGAATCATTCCATAACATGGCACCATCTAGAACATAATTTGGTGACATACAAAGTGCTTAAAGGTGCACTGTATATAGCTATGGGGACTCTGTCTGCCTCTGTGCATATGTTTTTGCCATATGCATGAGGTCCAGAAGTAAGAATGCCCCAGGGACAATATTCTTCTGCATTTAATCTCCTTTCAAAATATTTTCTTTATTTTTTTAAAAAATACTGCAGCATTTAATCTTGTACTATCTGAACTAGAGTCTTGAACTACTTACTGGAAAGTGAATTTGCTTATGTGATCATCAACTTGACCAGCTCCCCATGTGCTGTCCAGCAAGTGCCAATGTCCTTCCAAAAATACCATGTTCCAAGAATGGGCTGAGTCCCCAGATACTGTCTGTCCTGTCTTGAAGGATGCTCCTTTGCAGTGACCATTAATGTGTTGGCATTGTACATCAGCAAGTCTGTTGAAGTAATAAGTTCACCTCTTTAATCATATGGTGCACCAAACCAATCTAAGTATCTAAACAGAAGTAGAAGCGGATAGTAACCAGTGTCTTATTCTGAATAAACTTGTAATAAGGTATTATACAGTTAATGCATAGTCACAAACTCTTACAGCTTCTGTTACAACGTAGAATAATTAATATATAAGGACTGTCCCAGCATACACATAAGTAAGCATCCTATGCTGTTATATACACAGATGAGTCACATTATTAAGACCAATTTCTACTTTTGATGTTGGCAGCGCATAGGTCATGAAGGACGTCATGTGTAGTGAGCTGGCTTGGTGGGTATATAAGGTGTGTTATAGACTGTCTGCAAACATATCCCTTGTTACTGATATGGTTAGAATGGGCAATGAGCACAGGTCAGTGATCCGTCAATATATGAAAAAAGATGTTAATGCTGCTGGTAATAGGAATGATGATAGAAGTAGCTATGGTGAAACCTCATTAGCCCGACACTGGATAGAGGAGAGACATGGATTAGCAGAGCTCAGATGGTGCGTATTGGGGAAGGTAGGGAACTGTGAACCTGCAGGGATCGCTAGAAAACTGCTGCAAAGAGAGGCGTTTTGGATACATTCTATGGACTCCTTAGCCCCTAAAGGTATTAATGGAAGATTCAGCCTCAAGGTGTTCTTATAATATTGTTTTTAATTGTTGTTTTTATTCTTGGGTCGATGTTCCTATATAAGGGACGTTTTTACCAATGTGCGCATGCTTGAGAAAGAGGCAACATTGTCTCGAAACGTCGCAACCTGACGTTTGCTCTGCCTGGTCTCCTGGCGTACCTCCATTGGTCTGTGGACATTGCAACTGAACGGCGATCCGCCGCATCTAATAACTTAAGTATCCTATTACCAGTTATTTACGTTTGCATAACGCCAAGAAGAGTGGGTTTGTGTATGCTTTTAAACTTGGAAAGAAAAAAAAATTATGTTTTATTGATTAGCCGGATCACTAGTTGCTAGAATGGGCAATTTATCAGAGCTGCAAAAAGGAATAATTATTGGCTTTCTGGCCAAGGCTATCAGTATTTGGCTATGTTCACACGGCATAATTGCGGGGCATAATTCACCGATAGTAATTGACATGTCACTTATCTCCCCCTGTGGCGAATTGTCCGTGCGGGGAGAGGAGACGTAATCCATAGTTCTCTATGAGAACTGTGGATTACCGTAATGACTGGGACGTATCTCGACCCGTTTTTAGCGCATGTACGGCGCGAAATACGGGCCAAAATACATTCCAGTTTAAGCCGTGTGAACATAGCCTTGCAGTTTATGAAGTGATCACATGCTGCTACGGTGAAAGTGTATCATAAATGGTCAAATGGCACCTTTGTGAAAAAGCAACGTGGAAACTGTGAAGCACCACAGGATATTGATGTGAGAGTTGAACGTGGCATATGGAGGTGTACAAAGGTGGACCAACACATTACAATGCAGGGGCTCACCGCCAAAATTAACCACGGGGGTTCCAGACTTATGTCTACAGCAACAGTTCAGTGAACCCTCCTGCGTATGGGGCTCCAAAGCTGCATCAGCAGAAAAACTTATATTTTCATCCAGTATAGTAATTGGAATTCAAATGAAGTGTTGCCTTCTTCAAAAGGTCATGTTATCTGCTTAATGGAATGGATGGACAGTAGTGAGTCAAGCAAGAAGCATCTGAGAACAAAACACCCTGGAAGAACCAAGCAGGTAGTGGCAGCGTTATGGTCTGGAAAATGTTTTTGTGGCATTCTCTGGGCTCTCTCATCCATGTGGAAGGCACCCTCAACCGATTTGGGTATGAATCCACCCTTGCAAATCATATACACTTATACATGCTGATTGTCTTCCCTGGGGTGGATGGGATTTTCAACCAAGACAATACAAAATCACATGGGTAGAAATGTCCAACGTTGGTTGGAAGAACATGAACAAGACTTCAAGTATCACCCTGTCCCCTGCTCATTCCCCAGGTTTGAACTCAATTTAGCATCGGTGGGACCACCTCGATCATCATCTTCGCTCTATGGATCTAGCATGGCTCTAGATAACTGTGATACTGTGGATTTTAGGTGCTGGTCATACTAATGTGACTGAACTGTGTAGATGATATAAGAGTTAGTAAGAGGCATGTACACCTTTGAAACCATTTATAACTAGTGCATTAAAAATTAAATAAAAAAATGAGACAACTCTGCAAAACGTCTTCATTAAAAACTTCTTGACATTTGGGGTGTACAACACTATGCATGTCTATTAGTCTTTATAGACGAATGGAACATAAACGTAGATGGACCCAGCGATAAAGATGGTAAGATGCTTGTTTATTTTAAACCATATACAGCATAAGGGAGGGTGCAGGGGGGACCCAGAAACCAACGCGTTTCGGGCTTAGGTGTAGCCCTTGTTCACGGTCACACACGTTTGACACCAATAGTGATTTAAATAGCTAGAAAGAGGGAAGGGGCGTTGCTCAAACATAGATGTCATTTCCTGTATAAACATATGTAACAAAAGCGTCAAACGTATATCTACATGCAAGTACATACCTAGGTAACCATTATAGTATACATTAGTATAATATATTTGACTAGGAAAGGGATAAAAAGGGAACAGAAAACAGAAGGTTATATCTCAATAAATGTAGGCCAGATCGTTCCTATAATTGAGTCCACAAGGGGCTCTAGTGTCTAATTCGTAGATCCAGTACGCCTCGCGCTTGCGCACGAGGTGTATCCAGTCTCCTCCATTCTTGGGGCTGTCAACTTTCTCTAGGCCATAGCAGCGGAAACTTTCTGTTGATCCTGCATGCATTTGAATAAAATGCCTTGTGGCCCCTGAATGGGAGGTGTGGCCCTTTTTAATATTATATATATGTTCTGAGATCCGTGTTCTGAGCCTGCGAATACTGCTGCCAATGTAAATTTTATCACAGGATATACATAAAATGGCATAAACTAAATGGTTGGTGTCACAATTTATGAATTTTTTTATATTATAATATTTGGAAGCTTCTTTATTTGATTTAAATTTGTCCTGTTTGATAGTGTATTGGCATATGCCGCATCTTTTTTTGTTACATGGGTAAAAGCCCTTGGAGGAGAGCCAATTATGTTGTACAGGGGTGCTTGAAAAAGAACTTGGGGATATATCCGTGGCTAAAACTAAATATCAGAGAGACTTTGACGACTACAAGAAAGACCAAGTATATAACTGGAGATATGAGAGAAAACCTAGGTCGATTCTGAGACGTTCACATAAATACAGAAGAGACAGAAAGGAAGTAAGTTTCTCCGACATAGAGCATACATCTATAGGAACTTCAGATTCGGATTGCTCGGTAACAGAGGGGTTAACTACCAGAAGTAAGATCACCAACCAGGTGACACTAGAGCCCCTTGTGGACTCAATTATAGAAACGATCTGGCCTACATTTATTGAGATATAACCTTCTGTTTTCTGTTCCCTTTTTATCCCTTTCCTAGTCAAATATATTATACTACTGTATAAAAGAATGGTTCCCTAGGTATGTACTTGCATGTAGATATACGTTTGACGCTTTTGTTACATATGTTTATACAGGAAATGACATCTATGTTTGAGCAACGCCCCTTCCCTCTTTCTAGCTATTTAAATCACTATTGGTGTCAAACGTGTGTGACCGTGAACAAGGGCTACACCTAAGCCCGAAACGCGTTGGTTTCTGGGTCCCCCCTGCACCCCCCTTATGCTGTATATGGTTTAAAATAAACAAGCATCTTACCATCTTTATCGCTGGGTCCATCTACGTTTATGTTCCATTCGTCTGTACCGCGGCTTCTGAACTGAAGGCCAGGACACCGTGCGAGGATGAAGCATGCTACTCAGCTGGTTCTATGAAGGTTTCAACTAACCATTTTAGGTGAGCTACTGCTTATTTTTGCCGTACGGCTTTCTGCATATATTTGTATTAGTCTTTATAGTTACACACTGCTAACAACACACCTGCACATGTGCTCAAAGAGTGAACTATATCCTGCACAAACACCTTTCTTGTTCCGAAAGACATCTTCTGGGTCCGATGACACCAAGCCTTTATTCTTTAACCCCGTTGTGTCATATTCTGAGATAAACAGAAATAAACAAATCACTCTTTAATGTGTAAAATACATGGACTTAAGGCTTATTTCTGTTATACATGATATTATATTCATAAAAAATACCTTAATTGTTTGGGGTTGAATGGTTTACCTGGCCCACTAGAGGACTCAAAGTTGAGTTGGGCAAAGGTCTTGTTGTGCTAATATAACCAACTTACAGTGGCAAGCAAAAGGGTAATAATATTTTGAACTTGTGAATCTCAGGCTCTATATCTCACCATCCACTACAGCTTTGAACGTGAGACTACCATTGTTTTATAGACAATCATCTTGACTACCGTATACATCAATTTGACAAGCATCTACTTAGCATCTGCTTAGTTCTGCAGATTCTTGTCATGTAACTGCATTGTTTCTGTTTTGGTCCTAAAAATCTAAAGTTCAAGTTTTATTATTTTGCTAGCATTTTGTAAATCTACCTTTGGCTTTCAACACTGTCTGATCTCACTGGGCATGCTCTCAATCAGATTCAAACATGTCTTGACCGAAATCTGATCCCAAGTCTCTTCTGCACGTTCCCAATGTTGGTGCATACCGTTCGACTCACTTGAGTATAAATACAGCTTTTTTTTTCAACTCTACCCACAAGTGTTGGATTGGGTTGAGGTCTGGGAACTGTGTAAGACAATCCAGCAACTCTACTTCATTGTCATTGAATCATTACTTTGCCAATCTCAACGTATGCTTTGAGTTGTTGTCCTGCTGGAACCCTATGTTGTCGTTTTTGTACCCATAGTACTCGAGTGTATGAAGTAACTCATCTTGCTCAATACTCACAAGACCACCATCGATTCTGGTCAAGTATTAAACGCCTTTGACTGTGAAATAACCTCTTACCAACGGGCTTCCTCCACCAAACTTGTTAGTTCCTTCAATTTCTCGATCGGTTAGCCTCCTTTTTCCTTAATTCTTTCAGGCCCATTTGTACCTATCAAAGCCCAGTCTATTGACTTTCATCTTATCATTTCAAATTACCTGTTTCCAATCTTCCACTGTTCATACTTTTTTGTGAACTTCAGCCAATGCTTCTTATGATGAAATTGAAGTCGAAGCTTCTTTACCCTTTTTTGGGCCACCATTCCAGACTGGTGCATTGTGTCTCACATGGGGTTTGCATGGATGACTGTGATCTCACTATCATGAAGCATATGAGCCATCTCCACTGCAATGTTTACGGTACCAAAACTGATAGACCTTGTGATGAGCTGACTTGTTGACTCTGATATTCTGATATGTTGACCTCTTGGGTTTTGTATGAATAGATGGACTTCATTTCATATTTTTACAGCTTTCCTAGCACTCCTATAATAAGGTTAGGCAATTTTCTTGGCCAAGAGACCGCTTTTGATGAGCTGGATGATGCAGCTTCTCTTTTCTTGGGAAAACTTTTTCATGTCTGCTACTCAATTCGAACCAGTGACCTTTTGCTTGGGAATCAACCTAATAACACACTGAGCTATTAGAGAATGTGAGTACAGGTTGTAATTTGTAGAATAAAACATTTGTTTCACCACTGGGAGCAAAACAGTAACAATGCAGTTACATGACAAGATTATGCATAACTAAGCGTATGCTAAAGGCAGGGCATTTTTATTTTACCAACCTGTATTTAATTAGGACTCTCATCAAATATCAGGGTACAAATATCAGGGTCCTTTTCACCTATAGGACGGTCGTCTAATCATGAGTAAAACTATCCATCTATTAATTTTTGTATACAATTCTCATCCAATATATTTTTTGTGAGGATTAATTGAGGTTAATATGTATGTATATTATTGGTGTTTCTAGGTTCTACTGTATGGGTAGCTAGCACATTGGGTATAGATTTTAATGTATTTAATAAAAGCTATATTTTAGTACTAGGGTCCTAGTTTTTGAATTCTGTGAGTTTTTGTTTTGGGGTCTACTTCCCAGCCATTGGTAAAATAGTGGTAACTGTGAATTTGTTTGTCATATACTAAAGATTTTTGGCCCATTGACTAGTGTTGATCGAACCATTAGAGAAAAGTTATGTTTGAGTCGAACATCTCGATTTTTTCGAACTTGAACCAAACATTTTACTGTTCGTTCGAGTAAATGTTCGAGTTCGACATGTCGTTCAATGTGCTGTTTCAATAGTATTCGGCGCCTTTCTGCACTTTTGGCGGCCATCCAAGCAGTGCAGAGCGCAGAGAAGTGTCAAAAACATAATCGCTGAGGTGTAGGGCTCTCATTGGCTGCTAAAATCACATGACCATGTTATATATTTAACTGTATTGCGTTCTGAACGCCATTTTCAGCTCACTCTCTGTACTGTACAGACTGCTTGCATGGAGGCACAAAATTTGTTTATTAGTGATTTTAGACAGGAAAAGCTGCTATTTAGATTGGTTAGGTAGTTAGTTAGGGGTGTGTGCAGCAAGCTTAGTGATTCAAGACTTAGATAGCATTTTCTCTCCATAGACATCAATAGTTAGGGAGTTTGGTATTGCTGGCTGCATCTTTCCCACACCCAGAAGCTGTTATTTGGTGACATTTGCAGGCTCACATAACGCCTAACTCTCATAAACATGGATATATATTATACAGATTTCTTGGATTTGCTAAATCATACTCAGTGCCCAAAAGTTCAGTTTTTTCAGTATTGGGGGTGAAATTACTTTATAACACACCGTCTCCAATTCTCCTATACAAAGATATATATTCTAAATAGTGGTTGGTTGGTGAAAATTATGCTGAGAGGAGAAAAGTTCATTTTTGGCAGTTTTGGGAGTGAAATACCTTTCAAATATGCTGTGTGTTATTGTCATACAGATATGTATCCAGGAAATAGAGTTCTCTCTGTTGCTAAATCTAACTCAATGCCAAAAAGTGTAATTTTGCCAGATTATAAATCCACATAACGCTGAAATATACCCGTGATCCACATATATATACACTTCTCTCTTTTTTATCACATATATCTTTTGCCACGAGCAGAGCTATAATATTTAGCTTTTGAACATGGTGAGAACTAGAGGTGGTAAGCGAGCAAGGAGGGGCATAGGAAGTGGAGATAGAGGTACGAGACAAGGCACTCCTTCCAGTGCTCCGGACAACACACAAGCGAGCACATCGTCAGTCGCAGGACCATCAGGCCTGTCATCGCTTGCTCAGTTCCCTGTGCATCTCACTACTGAACAGCATCGCCAATCTGTTCTTCAGTGATTATCAGATCCTGTATCCAGCGGTTTTACCTCCTCTTCCTCTCAGTCACGGTCACAAATGTCATCACATCATCATCATCATCAGTCCAACTTGAAGCAACCATAATCACAACCCAATATACAGACCACTCCAAATAATCCATATTCTGAAGAGCTCTTTGATCACACAATGGGGTTGGGGTCCAAAGGCATTTCAAAAGATCAAGAAGCCAAAGAGGATTATTTTGTCTGCTGTGACGCCCAATCGCTGATGTCCTCAGAGGAGAAGGAAGCAGTAAGCAATGCCTCGCAGTGCCTATGGCTTGATTAGGGCCCCTGACAGGAATACTGCCCGTACTGCCCTATTGGCACTCCTGCCAGTTACTATGTGCCATTTCTAATACCGGTGTCTTCTTATGTGTCAAACGGGCTTTTGGGCCCCCTTAGGATGCAGGGCCCTGTAGCATTTGCTATCCCTGCACCCCCTATAACTGCGCCCCTGCCAGCTGAATCTCCATGTTCCCCATTGGGATGTTCTTGCTGCCACCACATATATCACATGTACAAAGCTTGCAAGCAGAGGCATAACTTGAAGTTCTTGGGCCCTGGTGCAAAAAGTGAAATGGGGCTCCTGCCAGTTACCATGTGCCATTTCCAATACCGGTGTCTTCTTATGTGTCAAAGGGGCTTTTGGGCCCCCTCAAAATGCTGGGCCCCATACCAGCTGCTACTGCTGCACCTCCTATAGCTATGCCCCTGCTTGCAAGCTGTCCTCATCTTTTCAGTTAGCCATTGAAAGGAATGAAGTATTTTAGCCTCTATTTTTTTCTGTCACTCATAGACCAACATTTTCTTCACTAAGTTGTTCCATGTATCCAGTTTACTGTTATGGATGATAATTACAGCTTCTCCTAACCTGTATAGGTATAAAAATTAACCCAAACATCTTCTCCTATAGACTTTAATGGAGTTCGAGTTCGAATCGAACCTCGAACCGAACACCACTACTGTTCGAAATTCGACTCGAACTCGAACATTTTATTGTTCGCTCATCACTACCAATTACTAGAATTCTGGTATATTTTAGCTAAGTGTATTTCCCCCAATGAATAAACATTAAGACTACAAACATACCTATGTGATGACATATCCAAATCCAGATAACTCTTGTCTTTTCCAAGTCTGTGCTAGCACCACATGTAAGTCCTTTAACTAACTGTTCCAATGTCACACCAGTCACCTGTAAGAGGAAAACTGTCATCACTTACGTAACTATGACTTACAGTATATGACATACCATTTTAGACTTTGTTTTTTTCTGCTAAAAATATCGTAACCTATGTATAGCCTGGATAGTATGCCATACTTCACCTGTTACTTACCATTATGAACCTGATGAATGGGTATTTGTTATGCATGAATTATGTTGTCCTGTTCATATCACAATGAAATCAATTTAGTCTTTAGAGGACATCTGAGTTGACTTCTTCTAATATAGTGCCTTGGCCACTGCTCCACATATAATCAGCGCCATAGCATCAGAAAGCTGAAATTTTATCTGTTCGTGCACATATCTAACCATGGTTGAAGGAGGGGTAGAGGTTTAGTCCCTACTCACTCTGGAGGTTTGCTCCATTAGAGCAGTTCTCACTCAAGATACCCAGCCCCTGCTTATGTCACAGGTGTGCTCTTCTGGACCTCCTCTGTTTCTTGGGTTAACGGTGAGTGAGGTGTCCACCCCCGGCCTGTACTACCTATTGCCGGCAGATAGGTAATATTCTCTCCTGCAACAACTGGAACTATTTACACTATCAATGCTCTGAGCTCAACTCTACTGAGCTCTCACTGACATCTCCCCCTGAAGGGCTGACAGGCTTGCTATTTAACTGTGTGACTGGCTCCTCCCATCAGCTCCTCTGATTGGCTACTCAGCCCACACTGTCTCCCTCAAAATACTTAGCTCTAACTCTCTCTCTCACTAGCTCTACTAACCTCTCACAACTGTAACCTGTAGCAACCTACTACTGAGCCCAACAGCATAGTCTCTAGCTCTAAGTGCAGTTTACCTCCTGTAACTATGCACAAATTCTAGACTACTTAACCCTATGTTTGCATTTACACAGTAATATACATATATACATATGTTGTAATAACATTCCCTGATACTTACTCGACAGTAATTCTTCTGAAACACAAATATACAAATGGACATCCTTACATTATCACTCTCACACACTCACAAACTGTTCACTGGAAGTTCACCATGGCACCTCATGGCAAATAACTGTCTGAGGATCTGAAGAAAGGAATTGTTGCTCTACATAAAGATGGCCTAGGCTATAAGAAGATTGCCAGCCCCCTGAAACTGAGCTGCAACATGGTGGCCAAGACCATACAGCGGTTTAACAAGACCGGTTCCACTCAGAACAGGCCTCGACATGGTTGTCCAAACAAATTGAGTGCATATGCTCAGGCTGAAATGCTGAAATGTGGAGTCACCATATGAGGTGCCAGGTGAACTAGTTCTAAAGAACTCTGGCATTGCTGCATGAATTCTAAAGAATTACTGCCATTTAAGCTTTTAAGATGTTTGGAATAAAGCTTTTTTTATCTAATACAAAGATGAATGTTCGTCTATACCTGTAGCAATACTGACTGTGAGTAATAATTGGCAGGTGGGGACCTGCAGCTACAGGAAACGCCTGGGTAACCACTTGTAAGAAAGTGCGCTATTTATGAATAGCTCCAAAACCCTAAACCCTATTGAAACATCTGTGGGCATCCTTAAATGGAAGGTGGAGGAGCTCAAGGTCCTATCATCCCCCGCTCTGTGATGCTATCATGGCAGAGTAGAAGAGGATTCCAGAAGAAACCTGTGAAGCTCTAGTGAACTCAATGCCTAGGAGAGTTAAGGCGGTGCTGGAAAATAATGGTGGCCACATAAAATATTAACACGTTAGACACAATTTGTCCATTTTCACTTATGGGTGTACTCTCTTTTGTTGTCAGTGGTTTAGATATTGATTGCTGTGTGTTGAGTTATTTTAAGGGAACACCAAATTTTCACTGTTATACAAGCTGTACACTGACTACTTTACATTGTATCAAAATGTCATCTTCAGTGTTGTCCAATGAAAAGATATAATACAATATTTATAAAAATGTGAGGGGTGTGCTCACTTTTGAAAATACTGTACCTGCAGTGGGCCATATATACCTGTCTACCTACTGAGGGGGCCTATATACCTAGCTACCAAGATCTACCAAGGGTAACTATATACCTACCTATCTACTAATAGGAATTACATACCTACCAGGGCGCTTTATATCTACCTACCTACTGATGAGAGCTACATTTCTACCTACCTATTGGGGGGTGTCTATATACCTCCCTACCAATTTGGTGAATACATAGGAATGATGGGTGACTCCCCATTACCCACAGCAGGGTCCCAGTTTTCCTATCATAGGATAGCAGGTAGCTGTGGAGGATGGGGCATCACACCATAGGTAGGTATATAAGTGCTGGAAAAATGAGGATTCTAAAATGTTTGTGTGGTAAATTCTGTAGAGATGAGTTGTGGCCAGTAGATGTCATCATGGAGGTCTGGGTCAGATGGAGAAGAAAAGGAAAAGTGAATGTTTCATCAGAGAAGATGTCTCCTGTGAATCACTGGATGTAACTGTACTGTAATCACTTATGCGTCTCCAGTGCCTGTATACAACTTACAGTCACATGTGGTGGTCTTGGTCTGGCAGTATTATTTGGTCCTTAGGTAGTGGTATTATTGGGTCTTGGTATTGTGGGATTTTCTTTTAGTTGCTCTATGCATTATTTGGTAACTCTATGACTGTTATTTCTAAGGTGTTACACTATCATACATAGATCAGCAGTTTTAAAAAGGCAAATTTTTCAGTGCTGACTTTTATGATACAGTAACTGCTGAGGTAATGGACAGTATCTATGTGGAATTTGAGTAAAATTAGTAACAGGAACATACATTTTTTTCTCCATCAAAATATACGTGAACCCAGCTCTCCTGAACGAAGCGAAATACAGCTCATGCCCAAGATGTTTTAGGACCCTAGCAATGCCCCTATCTATGTGTCAGTGACTATCTAGATTTTATTTGTCAATTAATTGTGCATTCCAGGGTAGTTACACAAAAAAGAAAATAAAGCAAAAGTAAGATCCATCAATGAAAATTGGGTAAAATTGCTTGAACAATTATGTCAATACAATAAAAGGTAATATAAGATAATACAGTATATTACATATGGAACTTTACAGATATTGTTATTAAAATTCACATTCACACAAATGATTTATTCTGCTTTATGTTTTAGGAGGACACTTTGTTCTGATACCTTTTTGGCATGGCGATCCAATTTCTCGAATACACTTACATCTACCTCTAGGGACTTGAGTTTTCTTTGGTCCCAGGGATAGGCTGTATAAAACAAGAACAACAAAAAGTTATCAGGCTTCATTATCTATTAATTTGTATGATAATTGTTTACTTAGAACATGGACATAGTCTTTCTCTGGGAGGGTTTTCATTGAAAAATCGCGGCAAAAAAACACCGCGAAAACGCGCCAAAAAACGCACCAAAAGACGTCCGGCGCTTTCCATAGACTCCTGTAGTAAATTTTCTGCCCGGCTCTGGCGTTTTTTAGAGCATGTTGCAAAATACGACCAGTAAAATAAACGAGCAGAAAAAAGAAGCTCAGTGTAGACAGCAGGACGTTTTTACAATAGAAATCTATGGGAGATGATTACAGTAGTTTTTCCAGCGTTTTTAGAAAACGAAAAACGCTGAAAAAACTGACGTTTGTCTGTGCAGTGTAGACAGAGCCTTAGGAGGAGCAGAAGCAGCAATCACACCTGTGTACTAGTGTCTGAGAGAGCCCAAGGTCCCTTTATAACATCAGAAGATGGCTATTATATATATGGGGGTGACCTGTTTTAGATTTTGCATTAGGGTCCTGCAGATTCCAACTGTTGCCTGGGAATGTGTATAGCTCAAATAAAAAGGGACATAATAAAAAAAATGTGCATTTCATTTAAGTAATGAAAATTAAGGTTGAACCAGATAAAAACTCTACCCTTGCTTCTGTTATAACAAGATACAGTTTTCCATAATGTCTGGTTTATACATGTGTCAAAACAGTTGATCAATCATAGGGACAATCAGATATCTATTGCAGTGGATCAGAAATCTTTCTATTGTCTACACTGACACTGTATGAGAATTTGGGGGCTAATAGAGATAATCTATTGGGTTAGAATAAGTCACCTAATGTAATATAGGAGCTACTTTGCTATTGTCGTTCCACTGTCTTGACAAACTGGTAAGTTGTACATGATTTTGTAATTGGAAGTGGAGTCAAACTTGTAATAAGTGGGAAAAGATGTCTATAATAAGAACTGTGTCAGTTGCAGATTCTAGATAAATGTCTTGATTCCTTCTACTCTTAATAAACCACATTTGATAGGATTATGTTAGTATCTGTTGAATTGGAGAAGTGATAAAGCACTTCAAACATAACTAGAGCAGGCTAAACATGAATAATAATGAGTACATAGAGTATCTTACATAATGTAAAGGCTATGGACAGTGCCGGACTTTCCCATTGGTGGAACCCAGGACCAACCCATCCTGCTGCTAGCTTGGAATGGTCCACTAGGAGGGGCCGGCAATTCTCTGGTGGGCCCAAAGCTCAGCGGCATGTTTTTAACTATATGCGCATCCAGTCAGGGGGCATGTAACTTTCTACCTACAGTAGGCATATACCTACCTATCTACCTACCTACAGAGGGCATATATACCTATCTAGTGGGCACCTCTATATCTACCTACAGGGGTTCCCTATAGTTATCTACCTACAAGTGGTCTCTATAACTACCTTCAGGTGGCATATAACTGCCTACAGGGGGCTCTTTACCTACTTAAAGTGGGACGCTATACCTAACTTCTGGAGGCATAAACCTACCTACAATGGGTATATACCTACTTCTCTACCTAAAGGGGGCATATACCTACCTATCTACCGACAGAGGTCATATATACAGTACCTACTTGCACACAAAGGGCATATATACCTCATTACCTCTAGGTGGACCTCCATACATACTACTACATACCTAATAACTGGAAGGACGCTATATCTACCTACCGCAGTTCTACATATCTACCTTCAAAGGACCTGTATACCTACCTATAGGAGACCTATATACCCAACTACAGTGGGCCTATATATTTACAATATATTTTACCTACCTACTAGGGGCCTATAAAAATACCTACAGGGGGTCTCTTTTTCTTCCTAATGGGGAGCCTATCTACCTGTCTACAGTTAATGGTGGGCCTATATACCTACCTACCTGATGGAGGGGTCTATATAACTAACTATATAAAAACCTAATTGGGGTCTTTATACCTATCCAGTATATAGGTACCTACTACGTAACAAGAGCCTATATAGCTACCTAGTTCTGTTCTTTTGCAACAGGGGTCCGCTGTACCTACCTACAGTATCTCACATAAATGAGTACACCCCTTACTTTTTTTGTAAATATTGTATTATCATTTCATGGAACAACACTGTGAAGATATGAAACTTTAAAACAATGTAAATTATTCACTGTAATGCTTGTGTAACAGTGTAAATTTGGTGTGCCCTTAAAATAACTCAACACACAGCCATCAATGTCTAAACCACTGGAAACAAAAGTGAGTACACCCCTAAGAGAAAAAGGACAAATTGTGCCCACAGTGTAAATATTTTGTGTGGCCACCATTATTTTTCAGCACTGCCCTAACTCTCTTGGACATGGAGTTCACTGGAGCTTCACAGGCTGCAGCCCCTGGAATCCTTTTCCACTCCTCCATGATGACTACACAAAACTGGTGGATGTTAGAGACCTTGAGCTCCTCTACCTTCAGTTTACGATGCCCTACAGATGCTTAATAGGGTTTAGGTCTGGAGACATGCTTGGCCAATCCAACACCCTTATCCTCATTTTCTTCAGCAAGATCATTGTCATCTTGGAGGTGTGTTTGGGGCCATTATCATGTCACTGCTCTAGTATGTCACAGTATATGTTGGCATTCATGGTTCCCTCAATTAACTGTAGCCCCCACAGCCAGCAGCACTCATGCAGCCCCAAACCATGACACTTCCACCGCAATGCTTGACTTTAGGTAAGACACACTTATTATTTTTAATTAGCAGAAATCTGTATAAGGGTTAATGCCCTTTTTCATTCAGTCTGCTTACAGGAAGCCCAGGAGAGGTACGCTGTGTCAATGTTTCCTTTTTTAGAGGCGGTGCTGTATGACGGCCATTGCTGCTGTGCTGGTGTGGTGGTGCAGCCCAGAACCAGGGGGCTAGGTCTGGCAGCAGTGGGGCTGTTGGGTCACTGGGCTGTGCCCCTTATCTGTGTGGCCTTTGTTGCTGCGGTAGCCACCATGTAGTGCTACCCCCACTTTAAAGAGGTCGCCTTGAAGTGGCAAGTGGGATTATACTTTTCGATCAAAAAGTGTGCTAAGAACCTCCTGTTCATTTTTGTAACATTTTGCTGAGAAGCATAAGGTCAACGTGTAGTGTGAGGATGTGCAGTCCATGCCTCTCCCTTCCACACTTGTCATTGTACTTCTCACCCGATTGCCGCCGCACATACGTGATACCGTCTGAACCAAATAAGTTTATCTTGGTCTCCTCAGGACACAGGACACGGTTCCAGTAATCTATGTCCTTAGTCTAGTTGTCTTCAACAAACTGTATGCAGGCTTTCTTGTGCATCATCTTTAGAAGAGGCTTCCTTCTGGGACAACAGCCATGCAGACCAATTTGATGTAGTATGCAGCATATGGTCTGAGCACTGACCTCCCACTCATTTAATCTCTGCAGCAATGCTCGCAGCACTCATATGTTTATTTTGAAAAGGAAATCTCTGGAAATGATGCTGAACACGTGTACTTAACTACTTTGAATGACCATGGCGAGGCCTGTTCTGAGTAGAACATGTTCTGTTAAACCACTGTATGGTCTTGGCCACCATGCTGCAGCTCCATTTCAGGGTATTTTCAATCTTCTTTTAGCCTAGGTAATCTTTGTGTAGAGCACCAATTCTTTTTTTCAGATCCTTAGACAGTTCTTTGCCATAAGGTGTCATGCTGAACTCCAGTAAAAAGTATGAGACAGTGAGAGCAATAACACCAAATTCAGCACACCTGTTTCCCATCACACCTGAGACCTTGTAACACTAACGAGTCACATAACACCATGGAGGGAAAATGGCACATTTGTCCATTCTATATATTTAAAACGTTATGTCTACATTAAGCTTTGCAAAAAGCAATAAAGACACACTCCAAACATGTAGTTTAATAATTATCTTACTGTATGTTGATGTTGGGATGTTTTCACTCCTTTGTAAATAATCTGTATAATAAAACACAGACACAATTATGTTAGATATTCTCGCATCTTCCACTTCTTGACTAATTAATCCAGTGCAACGCAGATAGTTACTAGTACTGTCCAATAATGACATGAAACTAATTATTAACCTTTCTCACTGCAAATAGGTAAGAAAAAGTTGTGTCAGGTAATCTTACTACTAGGAGAACAGTAGCATATAAAAATGAATCGGACTTGTTTGTGACTCTCAATCATAAGTAAAAAAGCAACTTCACATGCACTAAGCACATGAAAACCGTGTTGGACTATGGAGTTTTTAACGAGCAAATTTTACTCGTGTGGATATACTGAAAGAGACTGTGTACTTGTTTTATCATCTATGGGTCTATCATCTGGACATCATGGAATTAAAAAAATCTACAGCACCTAGTACGTACAGTACTTACATATCTAAGTTGTCTTTATATGATTTCAATGGTAACAAAAATAACAATATTAGGGCTTTAAAGGGGTTGTATCAGTTCATTAAATGGTCTTCAGAATAAGGGGACAGTGAAAATAAGCATCTTTGCAATTGGATGTCATTTACAAAGCTGTCTCCCTTATCTTCGTTTTGTGTAAACACTGTTCCCCAGTGTCGGTCAGATCCCACCTCCTTTCATTTCAATGGCTGCCCGCTCTAATAATTTATATTCTGTTCGGCCCCCGGTTGTATTCACGGGAGTGTGCATTCCTGCCTCTCTCACTCAGAATAAGGGGCCAGAAACAATTTCACTCTATACAGCCACCAGCTCCTCATTGACACAGCAGCTGCTTCTACAATCAGAAAACAGCAGAATTGTGCTCGGTGCCTAATGCTCTTGCATGTAAGGGGCCGGCAATAATTTCACTCTATACAGCTAGTAGCTCCTCATTTACACTGCAGCTGCTTCTACAATCAGAAAACAGCAGAATTGTGCCTCGGTGCCTAATGCTCCTGCATGTAAGGGGCCAGCAACATTTCACTCTGCAGAGTCACCAGCTCCTCAGTGACACTGCAGCTACTTTTTTAAATAAAAAACAGCAGAATTGTGCCGGGTGCCTAATGCTCCGTATAAAAGGGGATTTGGGTCTGTGTTTGGGAGGATTTCTAGAAGACTGGATTCATTGTAACAAACCCTCCAGCTGGAGGGGGAAAGAGATCGTGATCGATTAAAAGAAGGCTGGGGAGGGGGGGGTTTAAACACACTAACTTGGGGGCGAGCATAAACGTGATGGGGGAGGATGATGTCATCCCCTTTCATTAAGAAACCCCACGGGGGAGGAGAAAAAAACCCCCCTGGATTTCAGGAACTAAAAAATAGCACAAGAAAAAGCGAACGATTTGGGGTACATCCCCTTTAATAGTTATAGTTAGGTGGGGGAATTGATTTAATGAATGGGAAATTGTTTAGAATTTCAGAAAAGTTTGGTTTTTGAAAAAAGTCGAAATTTGGGGTACTTCGGGTGAACGAAGTGTGCTTTTGATTGATAAAAAGGCTGCGAGCCCCTGGGTTTTATGGGGCAAAAACCTCTGGGAGGAAAAAAGGGGATAGCCTGCAATTTACATGTGAGAGATGAAGCCAATCAGAGGGCCCGGGGGGAAATTTTTTTTGACTTTTTCCCAACTATATAAGTTCCCGGGCGCAAAGTGGGAGCTCCCCACTCCCCTCACTGTACTGTTAGGGAAGGTGGGTGCCCCGGGGTGATTGTGTAGGCTGTTACTGAAGAACTGATTTTTATACAAACGATTTTTTTGGAGGGGGTCTCTTTTTGTTTTAAAGGCTGGTTTCTTAAAGTTCTATTTTGATTTTTTGGGGATTGGATTTGAAGTCCCGTGTTCTCCATGGGGTGAATTCATTTTAACATTTAAAAAATTTATCCAAGGGGGATCTAAGCCGTTCCTGTTGTAAATTTTTTTTTAAAAAAACAGGTTTTTACAATAAAAATTCCACTTCAATTTTTTGGGCTGTCAAAATTTTTTTTGCGCCCAAATTTTCATCCCGGGGTTAATTAAGCTTTTTTTTTTCTGCTGTGGTTGGGCTCCAAGAAACCGTCTTTTTCACCGGGCCAAAAAAAAAAATTTTCCTGTACCATAAATTTACAAGCAAAGGGTTTAAATTTTTAATTTTTTTTTCTTGTTGTGTTGGTAAAAACACGAAAATTTTAACACGCTACCAAAAACTTGTGTTTGTGGTGTCAATTTTTTGCGCAATTTACATCCAGGGGTTAATTAAGCGTTGGGTTTTTTGCGTGGTGACAAAAATTAAAAAGTCTTTTTCACCCCCAAAAATTAAAATTTTTCCCGTACCTAATTTTACAAGCAAAAGGTTTTTTACAATTTTTTTTCTTTTTTGTGGAGCGGAGAAAACCGGGAAAAAGTAACACGCTACAAACTAGTTTGTTTGTGGTGTCAAATTTTTTGGCAAAATTTTCATCCCGGGGGGGAATTAAGCGTTGTTTTTTGCTGTGGTGACCCCAAAAAAAAACCTCTTTTTTACCGCCAAAAATTTTCAATTTTTCCCGTACCCCTAATTAAAAAGCAAGGTTAAATTTCAAATTTTTTTTTTTGTTGTGTAGCGTAGAAAACACGCAATTTTTAACACCTACAAAACTAGTTGTTTGTGGATGGCCCCAATTATTTTGCGCAATTTACATCCCCGGGGTTAATTTGGGGTTGTTTTTTTGCTGGGTGGAAACCCCAAAAAACCGTATTTTTCACCGCCAAAATTCAATTTTCCTGACCCTAAAATTTACAAGCCCAAAAGGTTTTAATTTTCAATTTTTTCTCTTTTTGTGGAGCGTTAAAAACACGCAATTGTAACAAAGTACAAAACTAGTAGTTTGGTGGTGCTTTAATTTTTTGCGCAAAATTTTAATTCCCGGGGTTTTAATTTAACGTTGTTTTTCTGCTGTGGTGACAAAAATTAAAACCTCTTTTTTACCCCAAAAAAATTTTAAAAATTTTCCCGTCCCCTAATTAAAAAACAAAGGTTTTTTAAAAATTTTTTCTTTGTTGTTTTTAGCGTAGAAAAAAAAGCCCAAATTTTAAAGCTTTCAAAGCTTGTTGTTTTTTGGGCCCGCTCAATTTTTTGCGCCCCTTTTTCATCCGGGGGTTTAATTTAAACGGGTTTTTTTTCTGCTGTGGTGACAAAAAATAAACCGTCTTTTTCACGCAAAAAAATTACAATTTTCCTGTACCATAATTCACACAGCAAAGGTTAATTACAATTTTTTTCTTTGTTTGTGTAGCATAGAAAACACGAAATTGTTAAACACGCTACAAGCTAGTCGTTTGTGGCTGCTCAATTCTTTGCGCAATTTACATCCAGGGGTTAATTAAGCGTTGTTTTTCTGCTGTGGTGACAAAAAATAACAACCGGTCTTTTTCACCGCCAAAAATTACAATTTTCCTGACCATAATTCACAGCAAAGGTTAATTAAAAATTTTTCTCTTGTTGTTGTTAAGCGTAGAAAGGAAAACACGCAATTGTAACACGCTACCAAAGTCACAGTCAGGTTGTGGCTGCTCATTTCTTTTGGCAATTTACATCCAGGGGTCTAATTAAGCGTTGTGTTCTGCTGTGGTGACTCACAAGAAACGTCTTTTTCACCGCCAAAAATTACATTTTTCCTGTACCATAATTCACAAGCAAAAAGGTTAATTACACTTTTTTCTCTTGTTGTGTAGCATAGGAAAACACGCAATTGTAACACGCTACCAAAGCTAGTAGTTTGTGGCTTGCTCAATTCTTTAAGTCGCAATTTACATCCAGGGGTTAAATAAGCGTTGTTGTTTATGCTGTGGTGACTCCAAGGAACCGTCTTTTTCACTGCCAAAAATTTACAATTTTCCTGTTACCATAATTCAAAAGCAAAACGCTAATTACAATTTTTTTCTCTTGTTGTGTTAAGCGTAGAAAACACGCCATTGTAACACACTTACAAAAGCTAGGGTTTGTGGTTGCTCAATTCTTTTGCGCAATTTACATCCTGGGGATTAATTAAGTGTTGTTCTGCAGTTGTACTCAGTAAAAAGAAACTTTGTTTTTTCACGCCACGAAGAAATTATGTAGCATAATTTCATATCCGAAGGTTAATTAAGCCTGTTTGTGCTTTTATATTCAGTAAAATAACACAGAGTTTTTATACTGCACATACAAGTTCAATTTTTCCTGCCCATTTGTGGAGCGCACAATTTATATCCAAGGGTTACCAAGCTTGTTATGGGTTAATTTGGAGTCAAATACAGGCGTGTGTATTTATCATTATACAGATATCTTCATTCAAACAGTGTGTCTGCTACATTTTAGGAAGAAACAGTGTATGTCATGACAGAGAATGATGGCAGGCTCTTCCCTTCGAGTGCAGAGGCACAAACAATTCCAGGCCAGGTCGCAGCACAGCAAGGGGGACGTCGCAGCAGGGGTCCAACTCGGTGTGAGGCCAAAACTGCCGCTGTCATATACGGCCGTGTGACTGATAGAACCAGGGTTCTTGATTGGGATTGACTAGGTCATCCACTTCCTCCCAGATGACATCTGGACAAACCCCAGCCAAGAGTCGGTGGGAAACATCAGACACAAACCCTTAGTCTGGCATGGCCCGGGGAGCGGGTCAGCGGCCCTCACCTGGCCTCAACCCGGCCTTCTGTCCCCATCCGGTTCCCTCAGCCGAGATTCTACTATGTGGTCTGGGCTAGCGCCACTATATAGCGAGGATGAACAATTTGAGGAGGGCAGACAAGCAGCTACTTGGCAGTGAAGAAATGGGGCAATATCCCCTGGCTTCTTGCAGTAGGCGGGCAAGTTTAGGATGTTGAGAAGTGGCATTGGGAGGTCATGTTGTGAGGGGTCAGCCTCGCATACCAAGACGGTGATGGAGGTCACGCAGAGTGACGATGAAACAAAATAGATGATGAGTAACGCCGACCGCACTTGGGAGCCGGAGTGAGTGCAGGGCTTCATCATAGTCCAGAGTAGAGAGCGTCAAGGCTTGCGCGTCAGGCAGCGGCGCAGCCAGCAAGTTGGTCGTGTGCCGTGAGTCAGCAGTGATCTGAGCAGCAGTGTGAGGGTCAGAGGCCAAACGGCACGGTGGATATAAAAAACCCGCTTCGCAGGGTCCAAGAAAGTAGCGGCACAGGGGCTCAGTGAGGGCAGCGGCGGGCAGTAGTCGGAGCGTTGGCGGTAAAATCTGATACTCAGCAGTGTGGGCAGAATTCGTTTCTAAGTACCGGACGGAGCCGAATAGGGTATATGTAGAATCTGGAGGCAGGGAAATGAGCGTGGCCAGGGAGCTTAACATTGGCCACCACGGCCTGCATAACACATGCAGCGTCACCAATTCCGGTGGCATGGGAGAACGGGCTCAGATTGTGGTGGTACATCCTGCGCCGCAGCAACAGCAGCAGCAGAAGCGCCCTGTGGAAGCATGCTCATTGCAAGCCAGTCAAGGCTCCACCACCTCTGGCCATCTTAAGGAGCTGTTTCTCTTTGACATCATCTCCTGGTCCAGTAATGCTCCTGCTCCTCGCTATCATGGCGCCAGCAGGTCGTTCAGCGAGGCGATTGCAAAGAGACAACAGTATGGCGTCCAAACCATCCTAAGGTGCAGAAGCTGACTTGTACTCCTGTCAAAGTTGTTGTGGTGCTGCAGTCCCTCCCTTTCCAGAAATGGTGGAGCTCTGCACCGTTCAGAGAACCTAATGGCTTGTGCCGAGCCCGAGATGGAGAGTTCCAAGCCGTAATTCTTTTTCCAAAAAGGCAGTACCAGCACTTCTTAAAATATGTTAGAACAGAGGTGGGCCAGTCCTCTGAGCTTATCGGTTTGTTTCCAAGGTGCATGGCAACGTGAGTGTCGTCATGGAGCTGTAAACTACGGTAGGGCAGTACATGTCCTTTTCAGGCCCAATGGGGGAATGTGCTTCCGGCCCCAGGCACACCAAACAACTTGGACAGGGACGCGCCTTTTCTCCTCCAGATGTCAAAACTGCGGCTTCCTGGGCCAATGTCCGCCTCCTCCTCCTCCACCGACCACCACCATCTCAGCCTCCACAAGTACTGCTCCTTCATACAAATGTGTAGGGCACAGCGGTGTCACGCAGTTCTACACCTGGCTTTGCGTCGCGAACGAAGGGAAAGAGGAATTGCTTCCGCATCATGCAAGCAAGAAATCGATGTGTGGGCTTTCTCCGCGGCCAACTGCAAATCGGAAACTGGTGGACGGACAATGGGAGGAACATGGTGTCCACGTGTGCACGAGGTGGGATGGTCCATGCGCCTGCATGGCGGCACGGTGTTCAATCTGTTGTGAAAAGGTTCCTGAAGTCTTACCACCGATCTTCAGGACGATTTGAAAATGGCCAGGAAGGTGAAACTGTGCATTGCACTTCATCCATTCCTATAAAGCAGAACACCCTCCTCGAGTTACAGCGGAGAACGTTCCTCCCCCAACACACTCTGGATATGGATCGTGTCCACCGTTTGGTATACCAGCCTGCACCATGTTGGACCGACTGTTAATGAAACATAGAAAGGCCATTAATGATTTTTTGATGATTCCAGGCGGACAGGAAGTACTCCCTGTGTCTCTTTGATGTCAGCCAGTGGGGGACATATCATGCGTGACACCTTGCAGTTTGTTGAGGCCATTCGAGGAGGCAGTTATTTGTCAGTTGCCAGGACTACTGGATGAATAAACGTTCATTCCACTGCTTATGTCCTGGAAAACACGATGCTGAAAAAATTCTCTGGGCTGGGGACTGGAGACGTGGCGACTACATCTCGCGGCCACATGAGTCCGGTGGGGACTGAAATGGAAGAGGAGGAGGACATTGTAAACATTGTCTGGTTAATGAGTGGATTTTCTACCCAGGTGACAAGAGAGGAGGAGCAGGAGCAGCTGGAGGAGGTTTATGGAGTTGAGGAAGAGGAGGCAGATGACCCGCAAGCAGCGGGTCAGTATACAGTGGAGATGGAGGCAGGGAGCCCCTCGGAGTCACTTGTGCAGATGGCCCACAGCATGCTGATGGGCCTGGCTAGTGACAGCCGAATAGTCAGCATCCGGCAGAGGGATGACTTCTGGCTCTTCACCCTATTGGATCCTCGCTAACGGTCCAAAATGGGAGCCTTTTTCCCAGCTATTGAGAGGGAGGACAAACTCAAATACTATAGGGAAATCCTCCGTAGTCAGTTGGCCGCTGCCTAGGTGCGGCTTCGTCCCCCCTCTGACCGGGCTGACCGGGGGGTTCTTCAGCGCTCAGTAAATACTGCCCCGGCTGCCGGGGGAAGGTGGTCGGAGCAGTACCAGCTCCAACACAACCTAAGTCGGGAGTACCGATGACATTTCCTTCACCCGCCAGGAGGAGGCAGTCCCACAGCAGCCGCAGCAGGACCGGAGCAGCCCCTGAACCCACGGGTGGGGCCTATTTGGGACAGCACTCTGCCAACCCTTAGAAAGATCCCCCCCCAAAAAACGGGGCACCCAAAAATGGATGTGTGGCCGCAATTGCCGATTTGCAGGGGAGAAGCTGTCCTGCCCGCCAGTAGGTGGCATCAGAGGGGGTTTCAGAACCCGCTTGCCACGGAAATGTGGAAACTGCCTTTGCAAGATGAATCAGGCGGGGATGGGCCAGGATTTCCACTATCAAATCCTTAGGCGTCAGACTACATCCCCATGACCCCTCACCCAAACTGTGAGAAATAGTTGGGTTCAAACTACCTCCTCAGCCACTATTCGATCCGCCACCCGCCTGTGCCACACATCTGCTTACAGTATCTCCATCTGCCCCCAACCATCTTTCCCGGGGAGGGGTATTCCCCACCCACCTCCCACTCTGTCTTGTGCCACTGTCTGACCCATTGCTGCTGGGGCTGCTCCCCGTGACCCCACACTGTGTATTGTGCCACTCTCGAATCATGTTTGCCCCCCCCGTTACCCCCTCTCTGTCATTTGCCACTCTGTGGCCTACTCCAGTTTTTCCCACCTCCAGAATGTGTTTGTGCCATTTTCCGACCTCATGTCGCTTGGCTGCTGCCGTGACCTAAACACTTGTCTTGTGCCCCTCTGTGCCTATTCCTTTTTTTTGCCCCCTCCAAATGTCATTGTCCACTGTCTGACCTCAGCTGCTGCGGGTGGCTGCTGCCGGACCTCCAACTTGTCATTGCCACCTTGGCCTACTCCTGTTTTTCCCCTCCAGAATTCATTGTGCCACAGTCGACCTCTGCTGCTGCTGCCGTGACCTCCACACTGTGTCATTGGGGCCCACTTGGCCTACTCCTTTTTTTCCCACCTCTAGAATAAAAATTGCCACTGTCTGACCTTTCTGCTGCTGTGGCTTTTCCGTACCTACACATGGTCATTGTGCCACTGTCTGCCTCATTGCTGCGGGTGGGGCCGTGACCTACACACTGTGTCATTGTCCCAATCTTGGCCTCCCTGTTTTTTGCCACCCCCAGAATGTCATTGTGCCACTATCTGCCCCTCAGTGCTGCTGGGGCGCTGCCGTGACCTACCCTCGTCATTGTGCCACTCTGTGCCCTACTCTTTTTTTTTGCCACTCTAGAATGCCCATTGTGCCACTGTCGGCCTCATTGCTGTGCTGCTTTTTACGTAAAACCCCCAACCTGTGTCATTGTGCCACTCTTTGGCCTACCCCCTGTTTTTGCCACCTCCAAAGGTCATTGGCCACTCTATGCCCTCATGCTCTGCCACGGTCACCTCTACTTCTGTATTGTGCCCCTCTGTGGCCTCCCATTTTTTGCCACCTCCAGAATGTCATTGTGCACTTTTCTGCCCTTTTGCTGCTGCCCGTGCCCTAAAACCCGTGCATTGTCCACTCCTGACCTTGCTGCTGCTGTGGCTGCTTCCCGTGACCTACACACTCTGTATTGTGCCAGTCTGACCTCATGTGCTGCTGTGGCTGCTCCCGTGACCTAAACACTTTGTCCTAGTGCCACTCGTGGCCTACTCCTTTTTTTTTGGCCCACCCCCAGAATGTCTTGTGCCCTCTCTCCCTTATGCTGCTGTGGCTGCCGCCGCACCCCACACTCTGTCACTGATTTTCCCCACCTGACCCTCACGGGTTTTTTTCCAGCTGTCGCGCTATGTTTTTATCAGGCTCACCCCCCCCTTCAGTTTTTTTTTAGTTTTGCCCTCTTAACCCCCCGGGAAATTTTATAGTGAAGCGATTCTAAGACCCGGGGCATATGTCGTGTCAAACTAAAAAAAACAATATTTTATGAAGACCCCAACCCAGCTCCCTCTGCATATTTAAGCATGGCACAACGTTTACAGCACCCTGCAGGGTTCTGTGCGCCCGGAAATAGCTGGTTTTTTTAAAGTGATTCTCCCGAAGTAATTCAACGAAGTTATTTTTTGCCGGCGAAATGAACAACCGAATTTTTTGGAAATTGCCCATCCTAGCTGCAATGCGCCCACTTTGCCACCGCGATCGTACATGCCTCGGAGTTTTTCGAGCGCGCCGCCCCCCCCCCGGAACGCCTTTAACCAACGCCCACAACCCACCCATTGCACACCCCCCTTATGCGGGGGCCGCAGCTGAAAAAAAAAAATTGGGGCGAACGCTGCGCCTAACACTGCATCCCTGCGTCCAACAGGGGGATTCGGGCCGGGAGGCGCAGGTTACTCCAAAAAACAGGCGAAAAGCCCGATCATACATGTCGCCCATATTTTTTTGCAGACTTTGCTGGAGTACAGTAAATACAAACATAAGAAAACAAATTAATAATGATTCCCCTTATTTTGCAAATATGTAGAAATATCTCATATGTGACCCTACTGTGATATTTAACTCAATCACAGGCATTAGAATAGGAGCAGCACTTACTGGATTGTGGGACCTAATTTTTATTAGTATTCTTTTTTAGGTACCAAGGTGCTAAAACTTAAAACACATCCCTAAAAATAAGTATCCAGAGGTGTAGTAAGCATATTTACACCAGAGGTGTTTCACTGATTTTTTTTATTTAGCATTGAGCAATGAACAAAAATTGCATTTTTTCTAATCATTTACAGTTTTAACTAAATTTTTTTTTTTTTCACAACGATTCCTGGAGAAAAAGCAACCCATAACGTGTTATGCAGTTTCTTCAAAGTACGGTAATACCCCATACAGTATGTGGGTGTAAACTGCTGTTTAGATGCATGTCAGCACGTACAAGGGAGGGAATGCTATTTGACTTTTGGAGTGCAGATTTTGGTGGGTGCCATGTCACGTTTGCAAAGCCTTCAAAGAACAAGTACAGGTGAAACTCCATTTTGGGAAACAAAACCCCCCCCGAATCTTTCTAGGGGTTTATTTTTGCATTTTGTGCCCACAGGTGTTTCACTGTTTTTTTAGCATTGGGCCGTAAAAATGGGAAAAAAGCCCCAGCAATTCCAATGTTGTTTTTTGAGTTTTATTTTCAAGGCGTTCGCTGTGTGGTATAAATGACATAATAACTTTATTATACAGGTCAGTACAATTACAGCAATATCAATTTTATAGCGTTTGGTATGTTTTATGACTTTTACACAATTTTTCAAAAAATTTTATTTGCATGTTGCCGTATTGTAAAAACCATGACTTTTTTATTTTTCTGTTGATGAAGCTGTATAAGGACTTGTTTTTTTGTAAAATGAGTTGACATTTTCATTGGAAACATTTTGGGGTTCATATGACATTTTGATCATTTTTTATTCTGGATTATGGGAGGCAGAATCATCAAAATAGAGTAATCCTAGTAGTGTTTTCTATTTTTATTTTTTACAGCAGTCACCATGTGGTATAGATGTCATGTTAAATTTACTCAGTGGGTTGTTACCATTACAGTGATACTCAATTTATATTTTTTATGTTTTACTAATTTAACTCTTTTTTAAAAAAAAATACCACATTTTTGCATCGCCATGTTTTGAGAGCTTTAACTTATTTTTCTGTGTATTGAGCTGTTTTGGGGGCTTGTTTTTTTTCGAGAAGAGTTGACATTTTCATTGGTACTATTTTGGGGACACATGGCTTTTTAATCGTTTTGTAATCCATTTCTTGGGAGGAAGGATGAAGAAAATCCACCAATCCTGCCCTCAAAATCACCGTGATGTACCCATATGTCATAGTGTGTTAAGCACTAAGGCACCACCACGTAGAGGTATGTCAAAGTGCATTAAGGGGTAAATATGTTAGGAAACAGAGTAAGTAGTATTTATGAGAGGGAGCATATTAATCTTGTAAGAATAAGGTATTTAAATTGGATGAAGAAATTGCAAATACTTTAAGCTTACCCAAGAATTCGGCTACATTTCTAAAAGGTGCAATTCAGATAATTCAATTGTTATTTTAGCAAACATCTTAAAGGGGTTGTCTCATCTTAAAGTTTCATAGGATGCATGAATGAAATAATGCTGTTTTGCTCTGTCACTTCCTGGTCAAGCTGTCTGTAATTAGCATATGAGCTCCATGTATTCAGACTTCTCTGTTTATTAGTCTAGATTAAATAAATTACCTTCTCTGAGGTCTGGAGATACTTCTGAGCTAATTTTAACAGTAGTAATTACTGTCATTTGGCTGAGAGATCAGATAACACACAAGCTCTCACACTGCTGGCCGGGACCTGTGTGATGACGTCACTCCCTGCTATCAGATAGAACAAACAGCAGGGGCGAAGGAGTACACAGGTTTGTCACTTGGGAAACCTGAGAGCCCTCAGAAGATGATAAAATCATTTGTAGCTCCTTAACAAAAAAAGATGAACAAAGCAATATATTTGGAAAACGTCTTCATTTGGTGTTCCATACATTTTGAAAGATATTCTTTGTAGTGAGACAACCCCTTTAACTTTCCACTTTAGGCCGACATTTTAATGACCTGAAATATGTCCTATTTATTTTGACAATCTAATGTTCTAAAAATGCATTAATGGGGTATGTGGACATCATGAAGTGGACCCTTTCTATTAACAATAGAGGTTCCTTTCTGTGGATCATGGGTTTTGTACTACATTGGTAGTTGCTCAATCATTTGAATAGCTAACACATAATAATATATTTTGCTGTAGCTGCAGGCAACTTTATGGCAGGTCACAGTACACTCCAGAGACATCAGCTATTATCTTGAAGGTTTCTAAAGACAAACTAACAGTGACCTGCTGAACATTCAACTGGTTTCAGTTGAGAAACCCTTTTAAAGTGGGTCTGTCAGCTTAATATGCTAGCTTATGTAAAGGTGGCATATTAAGGTATGTTCACATGCTGTAATTGAACTTCAATACGCCCAAAATGCACCCCACAATTACGGTAATTCACAGCTCTTGTAGAGAGCTATGAATTACGCTCATCTTCCCAAGGGCGATTGAAGTGAATGTGGCCGCTCTAACCTGCAATTTAGAAGTACACTGGCCAGGGCGTACTTCTAAAACACATGCCGTATTGCGGCACATATAATATTCGCTGAACATACTCATACAACTACATGTTCATACTCCTAGGTTCATACTCCTAGAAGCCAAAATGCCAAAAGAAAATTTTGTGTCATGTGACTAATAGCTATGAATACAGTGGGACAGTGTCAGACTGAAGAGGCCTATCAGAGAAATTTTTCTGCGTATGACCACTTTTAAGTATTCTTTGTAAGTCCACTTTGAACTAATCATTTCACATTTAGTGTTTAATAGGAAATGTGACGATTGTTTCAAAAAGCAGCTTCAAATTAGGTTGTCTTCTCCTAGAACTTTATGATACGGATATGTTGGAACCTGGGCCCTGCAGAGGATACTTTGTTACTCTGCTAGGGCAATGATTTTACTGAATTTATAAGGGCAATGCTCCCTGGAGGTATATGTGCTTACACAGTAGTAGGTAAATCACCAATCTATGAGGGTAGGAGAGGGAAGAGAGGTGGGGAAGCAGTCTCCTCATGAATACAACACAACAAAATCATAATTTTAAGTTCAATGTATTCTTTTAGCACTTCTATTAGACAAATGGCATAACATTTTTGTGCCATTTTGGCTACTCGGAGTATGGACCTATAGGTGTAATATGTTGTTCTTGCATATCAGTTTTAAATAAAGCCTATTCTGAGTTTAATCAGACATATTGTTCATTTTAATGATGATTTCTCTGTACTTGCATTTACAAAACAAATAAAATGTAGAATCTTCTGCAGAAGGAAAGACTTTACACCCTTGTCTCAACAGTTCATTACTGCACTTTATTCAATAATGATTTACTCAAGAGTTCAGCGAAAAATGAAGAAGCGTCTGCACAAGTCATAGAAAAATAATAATTATTGGATTTGCTATGGATTGAAGTAAAATTTACATTTGTTTCATGAAAGTTAAATCCATAAAATTACTTTCCCTAAAGTGCTTTAGCTAATTCCAAACATTCAAATCATTTTCATGCTTGAATTCCATATTATCTATTTAACCCATTCTGCTTGAATTGACTTATTAAACACATCTTGTCTTAAGCGTAAAGTCAATGTCCAGAATTGAACCATATTTTTTTATCTAATAAGGTCAAAAATGTTGTGCTAATTAATTTCTTAATGTATCTTTATACTGATTAGAGCTTTATTTTTTTCTGATACAGAGCTCCATGTTCACCGCAAATACAAAGCTTAAAGATCTTCAGCCACCTCAAGAGGCCACCTAGGAGCTTACTTTAATAGTAACACAATGGGTCTCATTTATCAAATCTGTATAATAGTAAGACTTTCTGTGCTTCCCATAGTAACCAAACAGAGCTCATAGCGACCAATCAGAGCTCAGCTTTCTTTTTTTTAAACTGCTCTGGAAAAATAAAAGCGGGCCTCTGATTGGTTATTATGGGCAACAAATATAGTCTTAGAGTATGTTCACACAGTGTATTGCGGCGCGTCTCGTATGCGCCACAACATGTCGGGTGCTGTGGAAGCACGCACTGTTCAGTATATGCTAATTATCACGTATTTCCAAAGCAAAGGGGGTGGGGGGGGGGGGGTGCAGCACGCCGGCCCCATTGACATGCATTGTCCACGGCGCGTAAATGGCATGAACAATTGACATGTCACTTCTCCCCCCGTGCGTCAGATATGATCGTATGGGTATGTTCACACGGCGTCATTTTTGCACTCATTTCGCCACGTATTTGCACTGAGTATGTGGCGAGATGCGCTCCACAGTTACAGTAATCCATAGCTCTCATAGAGAACTATAGATTAAGCCTCGTCCCCCCACACGTTCAATACGATTGTATTGTACGCATGGGGAGATAGGTGACATGTCAATTGTTTGCGGCGAATACGCACCGCAAATAATGCATGTCAATGGGGCTGCCGCTGCTGCCCCCCCGTGCTTCGGGAGTCAGTGCTGATCAGCACGACTACCAAAACACCTATCGTTTTGTGGCGCATACTGTGCTCACCGCATATACGCTGTGTGAACATACCCAATGGTACGCGCGGGGGGACGACGCATAATCCATAGCTCTTTATGAGAGCTATGGATTACCATAATTGCGGCACGCATGTCGCCAGGTATAACACACAATATGCTGCGAAATACGTGGCAAAATGAGCACACAAATAAGCCGTGTGAACATACCTTTACTGTTAGACAGTTTTGATACGTGAGGACCATTTTACAGTAAACTTCAGAGAGTCTTTTAGCGTCGGCTAGATGAAGCCAGAATAGTGTACTATAATTACAGTATGTTGTCTATGCAGGTAATTCGGAAGTCTGTATTAGAGAATGTTCTCTCCAAATGCTAAAAAGACATATTAAGAAATAAATCAGCGCAGAATTTTAAAATGTAAATTTACATAGTGTTATCCTCTTAAGGACCAGGACATTTTAGGTTCTCAGGACAAAATATGCTGTTTCTTAAACTCTCAATTCTGGAACGTCCATTTATTTTATGGATTACTGCAGCAAAGTGTGGACTTGGTTTTCATAAAAAAAACATGTTGTACACTGCATATGCACATGCATATTGGAGTACATATACTGTGTGTTAATGTTTAGTTTCTTACTTGTTGTCATTCAGAAGCGAACTAAGTTGTTTGCTAAAAATCTGTCTACGGTCTAAGAAGAATCCAGAGGAGCCTAACACAGACTGCTATCAGAAATGTGTCTTCTAACCAACAATCATCACATGACCAGGACATGCTTTATGCTCTTGAAGTCCTATACATAGTGAATGTTCCTATGATTGCAATCGGTGATCTTGAGAATTGCAAGGCACTGATTCAGAAAATATAATTAAAAATTGTATAACTTTTCATTATATAAAGAATAACATTTATTTCCCAAAACCAGAATATCCCTTTTCACCTTTGTAGTATATTGAGTAGACGTACCATAATATTTGGATCAGCGAATGTCTGACTGCTGAGACCCTTCCCGATTCCAAGGATGAATTATGCGTCTGAATAATTAGAAGTTAGGAGCGTCTCCTAAAGTTTCAAATGTTTATTCATAAATATTGCAAAGTACGGATTATGCATTTTCGATGCTTTGAAGATCAGATATTGGCTAAACTTTCATAAAATCAACAGGAAATAAATAAGTAATCAAAAAAACACGTGATGAAGCATTATATAAGGTTCATTTAAAGTGGAAATCTAGTGTTACTCTTAGAAATTACAGAATTGTGAAAAAGTAGTTGCATCCAGCCTGATTTTATTTTTACATGTTTGTCACAATTAATTTCAAATATTTAAGTAAAGATAAAAAGAAAAAAAGAATATACTCATAGTATATTAAGAGGTATTCCCATCTCATTGATTAACTCTAAACATGTAGGCAAACGTAAATAAAGACTATTATTAAATAGCCTGCTGTTTTGATTTTTCTTAATTTTTAAGATTCAGCAAGTAATCTATCCTGCTTGCTTTCAGATGTTTTCTAGGTTACCCACAATCCATCCCCTTCTGCCAGTAAAACATTGGTGCTAGAGAACAGAGGTGGTCAGTAACCTAGGAAACATCTGTAAACAAACAGCCTAGATCACTTGCTCTATCATTAAAATGAAGCAAAATTAGAACCGCAGTGTATTTGGTAAAAAATATTATTTACCTTTATAAAGCTAATGAGATGGTAATAGTCCTTTAAGATATTGTTTACATTCCCATCAGAGGCTCTGCTCAGAGCCACCATGTTGAGAAAGACTGGACCTGACAGACCTCATTAAAGATCAATGGCGTACTCCAGGTGCCATTGTTGACCATCATTTGATGGATCCAGCACTGTAGTTACATTGAAAACCATGCAGATATTTTAAAGGAAAACTTCTTAAATATCAACTAAACTAGCAGGGAAAAGAAATTGCGCCTTCAGTTAACTCAGTCGACAAGGTAAAAGAACTCTATGGGAAATAACTGATACAATCCTGCATATGTAATGTAGGACCTTATGGTCTGGTCTATTTTTTGCCTTAGAGGGGTATTCTCCCCATGCTGTTTCACAGAGCCTGTGCTTCACAGCCAGTTTCATGCTCCCACTTCCTGTTCAGGCTATAGGTGGTCCAACAGCAGTGATTGACATTTCAGCTCTGCTATTCCTAGCTTAGCCTGTTAGAAGGACATTTATAATGAGGGGGTTTCAACACCAGGGAACAAGACTACAGAGTTCTAACATTTGTAAGAAAGATAAACGAGCTCCTGTGCTGCTGATAAGATGTCAACATCCCAGCTAAATGTGCTAGAGCTGAGAGAGATGTCAGTAATCTAGGGAAGCTTGTGTATAGCAGAAGTTAAGAACTGCTCTAGTTCTGAAAGGAAGCAAAATCAGAATCAGGTTTTCGTTTTTTTCTGCCTGTCTTTCAAGAGTCATAACTTTTTTTATTTTGCCAACTAAATAGCATAATGATGGCAATTTTTGTTGTGGAACAAGAGATTCATTTTAATTGTGCCATTGATTATAACTAGAGATGGGCGAATTTCTCAAAAATTCGATTCGCCTACTTTGATGAGTTTTCTGACAAAATTTGTTTCGGTCCGAATTACTTCGGGACGAATCGTGTTAAAAAACAGCTATTTCCAGGCTGCACAGAGCCTGTAGGGTGCTGTAGAACGTTGTGCCATGCTTAAATATGCAGAGGGAGCTTGGTTTGGTCTTCATACATTGTTGTGTTTTAGTATGACACGCAGATGACTGCCGTCGCTCTTAAAATCACTTCACTATAAAATTCCCTGGGCACTTAAGAGGGCAAAACTGACCAAAAAACTGAAGCGGGAATGTAGCCTGATAAAGTCATGGCAGCGCTAGCTGGAAAAAAACAAGCTGAGGGCTCAGCAACATCAGTGACAGAGTGTGGAGGTGACGGCAGCAGCCACAGCAGCATGAGGTCAGAGAGTGGCACCACAACATTCTGGAGGTGGCAAAAACAGGAGTAGGCCACAGAGTGGCACAATAACAGTGTGTTGGGCATGGCAGCAGCCACAGTAGCAGCATGAGGTCAGAAAGTGGCACAATGGCATTCTGGAGGTGGCAAAAACAGGAGTAGGCCACAGAGTGGCACAATGACATAGAGTGGAGGTGACGGCAGCAGCAGCATGAGGTCAGACAGTGGCATAATGACACAATGTGGATGTCACAGCACCAGCAACAGCAGCACCAGCATGAGGTCATAGTGGCACAATGACAGTGTGGAGGTGGGTGGCAATACCAGTCCCTGGTAAAGATGGTTGGTGGCAGATGGAGAAACTGTCAGCAGATGTGTGACATCAGACGGGTGGCGGCATCAAAATAGTGGCTGAGGCAGGTAGTTTGAATCCAAACTAATTTCTCACAGGTTGGGCGAAGCGTCATGGCTGATGTAATCTGACGCCTATGGCATTGGTGTGTGGAAATCCTGGCCGATCCACGCTTGATTCATCTTGAGAAAGGTCAGTCATTCCACATTTCCCGTGGACAAGCGGGTTCTCCTTGGGGTAACGACGGCCCCCGCTGCTCTGAACACCTGCTCTGATGGCATACTACTGGCTGGGCAGGACAGCTTCTCCACTGCAAACTCGGCAAGTTGCAGCCACACATCCAGTTTGGCTGCCCAGTAGTCCAGCGAATCTTCTAACTGGGGTGGCAGAGTGCATCTGGACTGAGAGATGATGGCAAAGAGAAACAAGTCCCATCTGCAGAGTTGGGGGAGCCTTGACTGGCTGCAATGGCAGGCGTGCCACTGGGCGCTGCCTCTGCTGTTGCTGCGGCGGCTGGATGGACCACCACATCTGAGCCACGTTTCTCCCAGGCCACCGGATGGTGACGCTGCATATCTTGACGCAGGGCCGTTGTGCCAACGTTAGCTCCCTGGCCACGCTTCACTTTCTGCCCACAGATTCTACATATACCCATATTCGGCTCCTCCGGTGTCTTAGCAAAGAACTGCCACATCGCCGAGTATCTGATTTTACCGCCAACGCTACGCACTGAGTGACTACTACCGCCACTGCCTCGCTGAGCCCCTGTGCCGCTACTTTCTTGGACTTGCAAAGCGGGTTTTCTACCCCGTGGCCGCTTCCCTCCTGACCTCACACTGCTGCTACCCTTCTGACTCACGGCCACACGACCCACTTGCTGGCTGCGCCGCTGCCTGACGCGCAAGATGACGCCCTCTTTTCCTGACGATGATGAAGCCCTTGCTTCACCCTGCTCCCAAGTGCGGTCGGCTACATCATCATCGATTTGTGTTTCATCGTCACTGCTCATCACCAGTCTTGGTATGCAGAGGCTGACCCCTCACAACATGACCTCCCATGCCACTCACCACATCTATACTTTGCCGCCTACTGCAAGAAGCAGGGGATATTGGCCCCATTTCTTCGCTGCCAAGTAGCTGCTGACTGCCCTCCTCAAATTGTTCATCCTCCCTGTGTAGTGGCGCATAGCCCAGACCACATAGTAGATCTCTGACTGAGGGAACCGGATGGGACAGAGGCAGGTTGAGGACAGGTGAGGGCCGCTGACCCGCTCCCGGCCAATGCCAACTAAGGGTTGTGTCTGGCGTTCCCACCGATTCTTGGCTGGGGTTGTCAGATGTCATCTGGGGGGGATGTGGTTTCCCTACAACCATCAAGAACCTTGGGTTGCGCAAAAGACGGCCGCTAGATGCACCCCGGCCCTTTTGGCCTCACGAGTGACCCCCCTGCGACGCCCCTTGCTGTGCTGGACCGTGCCCGTCCAGGGAAAGTTTGTGCCACTGCCCTCGCATGTGAAGGCCCGCCACCTCTCGTCCGCATACTGTTTTTTTAAAATGTACATAGTCTGTTTAATGAAGATTCTGTATATGAAAAACCCAACCCCGTATTTACTCCCAAATGAAACCCCTAAAAGTTTGGGGAACCCTTGGATATAAAAGAATCCACAAATGGCCGGAAAAAATTTTCTTTTTATGTGCCGTTTAAAAACCTGTGTATTTTTTTGAATATAAAAGCCAAAAGGTTAATTTAAACCTTCGGTTGTGAATTATGCTACAGAATTTCTTCTTTGGGGAAAAAAAAAAGTTTCTTTTATGATCAAATGCAGAAAAAATCTTAGTTAACCCTTGGATGTAAATTGCGCAAAAGAAATTGCGCCAAAAATTACCCGCTTTGTAGCGTGTTTTAAAAAGGGATGTATTTTACGGGAAACAACGACAGAAAAACTCGTAATTAAAATGGATATGAATTTTCTACAGGAAAAATGCTTCTTTTTGGGGGTGGGAAAAACAACTTTATTTTTAAGAATACAACTGCAGAAAAATACTTAGTTATCCTTTGGATGTAAATTGCGCAAAAGAAATGTGCTACCAACAATTACCAGCTTTGTAGCGTGTTAAAACGGCGTGTATTTTACGGAACACAACAACAGAAAAACTCGTAATTAACCTTCGGATATGAATTATGCTACAGGCAAAATTTCTCTTTTGGCGGTGACAAATAACGTTTCTTTTAGTGACCACAACAGCAGAACAACGCTTAATTAACCCCTGGCTCTTAATTGCGCAAAATAAATGAGCAACCAAAAATTACGTGGTATTTGGATTGTAAAAACGCTGTTTCTTTAACTGAATACAACAGCAACAACAGGCTTAGATAACCCTTGGATATTCAATGTGCTCAAGAACTGAGCAGATAGCATTAAAATGTATATGCAGCTGAATTGGACGCACACTGGACTTCAGTTCCAATACCCCACAAACTCTGAATTAGAACGTAAGAGAAGCAGTCTCTGAGACAAGCTGTGACACCCCCAAAAAAATCGCTGTGTAAAAGTGAGTTCTTTAGTATGAGATATCATAAGCAGCAGCGGCAGCAGCTTCCCTACACAGCACAGTGAGAGCGATGTGAGCTGCCAGCGTCGTGCCCGGACTTATATAGTGCGGTGACGTCACAGTATCCCACCGGTCTCTGATTGGCTTCATCTCCGCACATGTCATGTAGGCTACACCTTTCTTCCTGCGAGACTTCTTTGCCCCATGTAACGCCCTTTGTCTGCAGCCATTTTTCAATTACATGCGCGCTTCGTTCCCGCGAATCACCCCAAACTTCGACTTAGTTCAGAATCGAAGTTTTCCTTAAAGGGGTTGTCTCGATACAAAGAATAGCTTTCAAATTGTAGGGAACACAAAATAAAGACATTTTCCAAATATATTGCTTTGTTCCTCTGTTTTCCCTAAGGAGATACAAGTGAATTTATGACCTCCCTGGCTATTTCAGTTCCCTCAGTAACCGACCTGTAAACAATTCTCCCCCTGCTGTTTGTTCAATGAGATAACAGTGAGTGATGTCATCACACAGGTCATAGCAGTGTCCCTGCTGCTGAGCAGTAAAAAGCTTGATTTATGTAAAATAAACAGAACTGTAATTAGGGCTTTTGTTTTGGGGATCAGATAAAGCCCTCTGAGAGCAGTTTGAAAAGCTGCTTAGCTAATCTGATCTAATTAGCAACTGAAACCAAGGAGCACAGAGCTGTATGCAAATGAGTAAGTCTGAACCAGGAAGTGACAGAGTATTTCATTCATGCATTCTGTGAAACTCTGTAGGGAGACAACTCCTTTAAATTCTAAATGAATTCCACTTCGTTAGAATCAATTCGCCCATCTCTAATTATAACATATAATGTATTAGGAAACCCCCAAAAAATTCTATGTGGGATAGAACCTGAAAAAAATGCAATTTCGCCATTTTTCCAGGTTTATTTTCATGGCTTTTATTCTTCAGTATAAGTGATGTGTTATCTGTATTCTGTAGGCTGATTTAATTCTGGTGGTACCAAATTTGTAGAGTGTTCTTTATGCTTTAGCATGCAAACCCCCCCCACAAACTTTCTATTTTTTTTTTAATTTGTGCTAAAATGCTGTTTCCTGTGACCAATAACTTTTTTGTTCTTCCATTTGTGCAGACTCATTTTTTGCAGACTGAAGTGTAGTTTTTATTGGTACTATTATGGGATACATGTGACTTCTTGTCAGGGCAGTTCCTAGGCTAAATTTCACTCAGGACGAGGTGAAGAAATGTCGCCCCCCCCCCCCACCCCCCCGTACCATACGACGCCACAGTGCATCACCATAAACCAAAGCCAAAATATACAAAAAGCTTTACCACAATCTGCTACGTATAAAATTACTAAATCATAGTCCTACAGTTACCAAATAACACCGCTACACCAACCAGAATCCCAAGACCACTAAGACCACATATCACCAGCACACAGTGACCGAATAATAAAACCACACCATGACCACATATCACCACCATATAGTGACCGGATAATACAAACTGACCATTACTGAATACAAACCATTATACTACAACCAATATTACCGGTGTACAGTGACCATACAGTGGTGGATACCAGCTGTACACAGGCTCTGCAGATATATAAATGGTTACAGTAAAGTCATATCTAGTGACTCACAGGAGATATCTCTGAAGAGTTGTTCTCTTTCTCTTCTTCTTTTCCATCTGTCCCAGACGCCATGAAGACTATTCCCAACTCTTCACTGTAAAATTTACAAAACAAACATTTTAAAAGACTCTCAATTTATCAGCACTTCCCTTACCAATTCCTATCATATACAAACTCCCCATCTAAGACCTCATCTGGTAGCCATGTAAGATGCCCCGTGTAGCCATGTAGTAGCCCCCTGTAGCCATGTAGTAGCCCCCTGTAGCCAGTGATGCCCCCTGTAGCCAGGTAGTTGCCCCCTGTAGCCATGTAGTAGCCCCCTGTAGCCAGTGATGCCCCCTGTAGCCAGAAGATGCCCCCTGTAGCCAGTGTTTCCCCCCTGTAGCCAGTAGATGACCCCCTGTAGCCAGTGATGCCCCCCGGTAGCCAGTGACCCCCCCTGTAGCCAGTAGATGTCCCTGTAGCAAGTGATGCCCCTCTGTAGCCAGTATATGCCCCTGTAGCCAGTTGATGCCCCCTGCAGCCAGGAGATGCCCCCGTAGCCAGTGATGCCCCCCTTGTAGCCAGTAGATGCCCCCTGCAGCCAGTAGATGCCCCCTGCAGCCAGCAGATGCCCCCGTAGCCAGTGATGCCCTCCTTGTAGCCAGTGATGCCCCCTGTAGCCAGTGATGCCCCTCTTATAGCCAGTGATGCCCCCGTGCCAGTGATGGCCCCCCGTAGCCAGTGATGCCCCCTTATAGCCAGTGATGCCCCCCTTATAGCCAGTGATGCCCCCCCCCCGTAGCCAGTGATGCCCCCTTATAGCCAGTGATGCCCCCCCTGTAGCCAGTGATACCCCCTTATAGCCAGTGATGCCCCCTTATAGCCAGTGATGCCCCTCTTATAGCCAGTGATGCCCCTCTTATAGCCAGTGATGTCCCCATTGTAGCCAGTGATGCCCCCATTGTAGCCAGTGATGCCCCCCTTATAGCCAGTGATGCCCCTCTTATAGCCAGTGATGCCCCCCTTATAGCCAGTGATGCCCCTCTTATAGCCAGTGATGCCCCCCATTGTAGCCAGTGATGCCCCCCTTGTAGCCAGTGATGCCCCCATTGTAGCCAGTGATGCCCCCATTGTAGCCAGTGATGCCCCCATTGTAGCCAGTGATGTCCCCATTGTAGCCAGTGATGCCCCCATTGTAGCCAGTGATGCCCCTCTTATAGATAGTGATGCCCCGCTTATAGAGAGTGATGCCCCTCTTGTAGCCAGTGAGGCCCCCTGTAGCCAGTGATGCTCCCCATTGTAGCCAGTGATGCCCTCTTATAGCCAGTGATGCCCCCCCTGTAGCCATTTATGCCCCCCTTGTAGCCAGTGATGCCCCCCTTGTAGCCAGTGATGCCCCCATTGTAGCCAGTGATGTCCCCATTGTAGCCAGTGATGCCCCTCTTGTAGCCAGTGATGCCCCTCTTGTAGCCAGTGATGGCCCCATTATAGCCAGTGATGCCCCCTGTAAGTAATTATAAAATAACAAAAAATTACTTACCAGACCGCGGTCCGCGCATCCACTCCGGGAGCTGCTGAGCTGTGTAAGCAGCGTGACGTCATCACGTGCTTACACTGACGCGCAGCTCCCAGGCATCTCCTCGGCGGCAGAGCTGAGCGCCGAGGAGATCGAGCGTCACAGGGGGCGTGGTGAAAGCCGTGCGCCCCCTGCGACGCTGATACAGGGGGAGGAGTCAGGACGGGAACGTTTCCGTCCCGCCCCCCTCCCCTGTACTGGCAGCTGCTGGCTCTGCGCGGTTGTTATAAAACAGCCGCGCAGAGTCAGGGGCGCTCCTCCGGGCGGGCAGGGCGGGCGGGTGGCCGCGGCGCCCCCTCGGGTAAGCGGAGCCTTGGCGCCCCGGGCGTTCGCCCCCCCTGCCCGCCCCTAGGAACGGCCCTGCTTCTTGTTAACCTGTTATTTACATTTTTTTTTGGACATAAAGTCAATAAAAACACTCTTTTTGCTCATTGAGAATTTTTCTTCCTCTGTGTTTTTCATCGTATGAGCAGGGGCGTAGTTAAAGGGGGTGCAGAGGTAGCAGTCGCTATTGGGCCCTGCTTCCTGAGGGGGCCCAAAAGCCCTCCTGCCACATAGGAAGACACCATTATTATAATTAGCACATAGTGGTTGGAGGACCCAATTTAACTTTTTGCATTGGGGCCCAAGAGCTTCAAGTTATGCCTCTGCGTACGGGATGAATGATGTTATATTTTAATTTATCAGACTTTTACGGATGTTACCAATTATGTGTAGGTTTTTTATTTTTTGTAAAATGGCAAAAGAGGGGTGTTTTGAGGTTTTGATTAAAAAAAAAAAAAAATTAAACACTTTTTCTTTTTACTTTAACAATGAGTCCCCTTATGGTGCTTGACCACAAGTGCTTAGGGGTCGCTTGTGACTTGGTCGCAGTGCCCATGGTTCCAAGTGCCATGTTTGAAGTGGCAGACTTAAAACCAGACTTGAACAAGAACTGAACAAGGATGGCAAGGTAACACCTCCTCTTATTCTTTACAGCTATTAGCCTACTAACCTATCTCCCACCATGCTTTTCCTTCCCTGCATTATCTCAACCTCCATTTTCCTGAATCTAATTGCCTATCCCCACACCCCTTTGCTGGGCAATGAGTTGTATATCTCTCCCTGCATTCTTCCCTCTCATCTGACTGCTGCCACCAACCTCTTTCCCACCATCAACGCCCTCCGCACCAAACAGACCCAAGCTAAATACAGTCTTCCCTACTCCCACCTCCTCACCCTCTCACTGCTGCTCCTGGCTGCTGTGGATATATCTTCTAACCCAGGGCCTCCTCAGCACATTCCAACTGTTGTCTCTAGCATTACCAACAGATCAACTCCTATAAACTCTGTAAACCCTCTCAACCTTAAACACATTTCCCCTTGAAACCCAGCTCAACCCTTTCTCTCTCCCTGGAGCTTCTGGAACCACGGTCTGTATGTACCAAACTCTCCTACATACACGACCTATTCATCTCTCACAAATTACTTTTCCTTGGTCTAACAGAAACCTGGCTGACCCCCTCTGACACTGTTTTCCCCTGCCGCACTTCCTTTGGCATTTTCCAACTTTCCCATACTCCACGCCTCGGTAACAAGCATGGAGGAGGTGTTGGCCTTCTCCTATCTGATACCTGCTCTTTTGTTCCTATTCCTCCTCTACCCTCCCTTACCCTCTCCTCCTTTGAGGTGCACTCTGTCCGCATCTACTCCCCCTCCAACCCGCAAGTGGCTGTGGTCTACCGTCCCCCAGGGCCCCGCCACTGCCTTCCTTGGCCACTTCTCTTCCTGGCTTCTCCACTTTCTTTTCCACTGACATCCCACTATTGTCATGGGAGATTAACATCCCAATTGATGCACACCTCCCTGCTGCCAGCAAAACTCCTCTCACTCTGCTCTTCCTTTTGGGCCCCTCACAGTGGACCTCTAATCCACCACAGAGAATGGACACACACTGGACCTCATCTTCACCCGCCTCTGCCCCTATCTGACATCTCAAACTTCCCCCACCCCATTTTCTGACCACAACCTGATTACCTTTTTCCCCCAGCTCCACTCCACCTGCTCCTCGGTCTCACATCTAGTGCACCCCCACAGGAACTTACAAAACCTCAACCCTCGCACTCCTCTGACTCTCTTGCACCTCTTTCTACCATATCCTCAACTTTAAACCCAGACACAGCCGCTGCTTTCTACAAAAACACAATCACCACCACCCTTGACTCACGCCCCTCACAAAACAACAGAACCCGCAACATCAACAGACAACCCTGGCACACAGCCTCCACTAAACAACTGAGGAGAGCTTCCAGAATTGCTGAACGCCGCTGGGAGAAAAGCCGCTCCACCGACAAATTCACCTCTTACAAACAATCGCTGCATGCATTTAAGTCTGCACTCACTACCGCCAAACAGGATTACTTCCCACTCTCATGGCCTCCTTGTCTCACAACCCCAGACATTTATTCAACACCTTCAATTCTCTCCTTCATCCCCCAGCACCTCCTCCCCTATCTCTCCTATCAGAGGACGATTTTGCAACCTATTCTTCAATAAGATCAACCTCATCGAGAAAGCTTCACCCCTCAGTCCCCACTACCCACCTCTATACCTCTCCCATCGCCATCACCCCCCCGCACCCTGACACAGTCCCCCGTGAACACTTCCATAACCTGCTTTCCCATGTTATCTGATAACCTCTCCTATCTAGTGTCCAAATCCAACCTCACTACCTGTAACCTTGACCCACTGCCATCCTACCCCATCCCAGACACTGTTATTTTCCCAGCCCTCACCCATCTTTTCAATCTATCATTACCTCTGGCATCTTCCCTTCCTCTCTTAAAAACCCCGACCATCACACATATCCTTAAGAAACCATCTCTAGACCACTACTCACTGTCAAACTAAACCCCCATCTCACTGCTCCCTTTTGCATCCAAACTCCTCGAGCAGCAAGTCTATCTTCAGCTGTCCCCCCCACCTCTCCTCTAACTCTCTCTTTGCCCACTCCAATCAGGCTCCGACCCAACCATCCCCCTGAAACTGCCCTAACCAAGGTCACCAACGACCCAGTAACTGCTAAAGCCTCACGGCACTACTCCGTCCTTTTCCTCCTAGACCTGTTTCCCCTGCCTTTGACAATGTCGACCACTTTCCCTCCTTTCTACAAATCCTCTCCTCCCGGCATCACGGACCTGGCCTTTCCTGGACTCTTATACCTCTCTGAACGGGCATTCAGTGTCCCCTCACTCCTGCACCACCTCCTCCTCCCACTCGCTCTCTGTTGGTGTCCCTCAGGGGTCTGTCCTGGGCCTCACATGGCTTTAACTACCACCTGTATGCGGACGACACCCAGCTTTATATCTCCGGTCCTGATATTAACTCTCTTCTCTCCCGGATCCCAAAATGCCTATCATCCATTTCCTCCTTCTTCTCCTCCCCGTCGCTTAAAACTAAATATAGATAAAACAGAATTCATCATCTTTCCACCGTCCCTCTCTACCCCTCCACCTGATCTCTCTATCACTGTTAATGGCCACACCCTCTCACCAGCTCCACAAGTCCGCTACCTTGGGATAACCTTTGACTCCTCTTTATCCTTCAAACTATACATCCAAGCCCTCACCTCTGCCTGCCGCCTCCACCTGAAAAATATTTCACGCATCGCCCATTCCTCAAATCTGACACTACTAAAACGCTAGTCCACGCCCTCGTCATCTCCCGCCTTGACTACTGCAACATCCTTCTCTGTGGCCTCCCAGTTAGCACCCTCGCTCCCCTCCAATCCATCCTAAACTCTGCTGCCTGTCTGATTCACCTCTCTCCTCGCTACTCCTCTGCCGCTCCCCTCTGCCAATCCCTTCACTGGCTACCCATTGCCCAACAAATTCAGTTCAAATTACTAACCCTGACCTACAAGGCTCTCCATAACCTCTCCCCTCCATACATCTCTGCCCTAATTTCCAGATACCTCCCGTCACGCAATCTCCGCTCCTCACAGGACCTTCTCCTCTGCTCCCCTCTCATCAGCTCCTCACATAACCGTCTCCAAGACTTCTCCCGTGCTTCACCCACACTCTGGAACTCCTTAACCCAAAACATCAGACTCTCCCCAACTTTCACCAGTTTCAAAAGCAACCTGAAAACCCATCTCTTCAGGATAGCCTACAACCCACACTAACCCCACCACCACTACATCAGCCCGCAAGCATGTCTGCCCCACACCTTCTGTCTCTCCCCTTCTTCCTTGTAGATTGTAAGCCCTCGTGGGCAGGGTCCTCTTTCCTCTCTGTTTCAGTTACTAGTCATTTTGTCACCATTGTATTTGGTCAATATTTGTTATGTATGTAATTCCCCTTAAATGTACAGCACCCTGGAATTAATGGCGCTCTAAAATAAATAATAATAATAATAAAGTGGGTGTGATTAGTTGTCATATATGTGCTAGTACCTTTGTACTGCCATATACTGTACATGTTTTTCATTCATTAGCTTTTACATGATGCCATGTTTATCATGTGTTCAATTTAAATGATATGTTATTTTGTAATAATACAGTCAGTTTATATCATACCAAATAAATATGCCATGAATGTTTAATAGGTGGAGATGCCTACATGGGCAAGCATCTCTTTTTTTGGTCACTGGTTGTGGTCACCATCTGCCCATTTGGCTTGCATAGGATAGGGATAAGCAGAAGGTAAGCAGAACATCACCTTTTTGACATTTATGGTATGCCCTATGTATACAAAATAAATATAAAATGGGAAAATACCTTTAGGCATTATTATATAAATCTTTATCCTTTTTACATTGTTACCATTTTTGAATTGCCTAAATCAGTGTTTTTCCAAAGTTTTCTGCATGTCTTGTTTTATCATACTAACGCAATATCTTGTGGACCTAAAGCTAAATGATTCTGCAATCTTGTCAGCATTGAACAAACCATACTACAATAATTCTTCTAGTCAGTCATTTTACTCGGCTTACAGTGTGTGAAACAAGCTTTTTCAAGGTTATATGATATTGCTTCCAGCCATAGTTAGCACAGAATAATATATAAAAATTCTCCCGTGCATATTTTGGGAGATAATTGGTCATTCATAAAATGCTTTTAAATTCAGAGGGACAAGTTCACCAAATATTTTGGTCTGCTTGTTGACACAAATAAAGCGGAACATTCATAAAAAGATTATTTTATACAATATAAATAGACTTTAGCTTGTAGAAAAAGTGTTAACGTATGCCTGTAAATCTGATCTAAACCTAAAGTGTGTCTTAATGAGGAATATTGGAGCAAATACTGATGTAGCGGAACGGAATTTACATTTTCTCTGGGGGTCTGTATAAAGGTATTCCAGTCTGAGCTCTATACACGTCTGGTTTGAGGTCTTGATTAATAGCAATCAAGTCTAAAGTCTGCACAAAGGAGGGGTTTGGGTTAAAAGTTTTAAGGGTTCTGGTTTGGGGTCTGCATTTATTTAGGGGGTATGTCTGGGTTTGAAGATGAATTATGTATTTACGGGACCATCTAGTCTATAATCTCTCTCAGTTTTGGGGTACAAGTATGAAAACTGTCTAGGTGTAAGACTTTTGTTGTTGCCCATAGAAACCCATCATAGCTTGCCTTTAATTTTTTTCAGAGCTCTATATGAATGAAAAGGGAGCTCTGATTGGTTGCTGTGGACAACAAAGAAAGTCTTACACCTAGACAGTTTTCATACATGAGGCCCTCTGTATTTATTGGAAGAAAACCTATATTTATTTAGAGGTATGTATTTGTGTATGGGGTCTCAAGTATGTATTTCTAGTATATTTAGTCTGAAGTCTCTTTAGAAGGGGTCTGATGTGGAAAATTATAATTGTTTGGTGACTGGTTTGGTATCTGTATGTATTTATTTATTTTGAGAGTGTTTGGTCTGTATGATTTTATGGATCTCTGGTATGTGACCTATATTTTACAGCGGGCTCTGGTCTGTAGTCATATTGTGCGGAGGCGTAACTTAACCCTTTAAAGACACTGGACACAAACTGGACACAAACTTACATCCCAGTGCCGGTAAGGGGTTCTGTCGCTAATTGCCACAAACAGATGGCGGTTACAGTGCGGGATGAAGCCACCAACATCTTGCGCTGTTTAACCTCTTAGACGCTGTGGCAAACATGGCCGCTGCATCTGAATGAATGAGAAACGGTGCCGCGCTCTGCTCCTCACTGATTGAGACATCAGTGGCAAGATCTCTGTGTCCCAATTGCTTAACATGGCAGCTGGAAGCCTTGTGAAGGCTTCCATTGCCACCATGTTTTTTGTTTCACTACTTTCTGCAGGAAGTAGTGAAAGCGCCGTATTGGTACATCCTAATGCATTATCTATACCAGGGGTGTCAAACTGCGGCCCTCCAGCTGTTGGTAAACTACAACTCTCATCATGTATTTGTATAATCTATAACAGTGGGCATGAAGGGAGTTGTAGTTTCCCAACAGCTGGAGGGCGGTAGTTTGACACCCGTGATCTATACAATACATTAGGCTGTACAAATGATCGCCCCCCTAGTGGTGAAGCACCCTAGGGGGAATTAAAGGGCTTGTCTCATCTCAAAGTTTCATAGGATGCATGAATGAAATAATGCTGTATTGCTCTGTCACTTCCCGGTCAAGCTGTCTGTAATTAGCATATGAGCTCAGTTTATTCAGACTTCTCTGTTTTAGTCTAGAATAAATAAATTACCTTTTACAAACGTGTCAACCAAAAAAACCACAAGGTTTTTAAGGGGTTAAAGCTCCTGGGCCCTAATGCAAAAATTGAAATGGAATCCCACAGCGCCCATGTGTCTTTCTTAATATTGATGTCCTCTAATATGCCAGAAGGACTTTTGGACTTCCGAAGGCTTCAAGGCCCAGTAGCGTCTGCTACCTCTGCACCCTTTATAGCTACACCTCTGATTTTGAGGTGTGAAAATGAAGAAAATATTAATTATTTTTATAATGCCTTACATTGGAGAATGTCTTATGTTAATGGGAGGAGATATAAGTCCACTTTGTAGGTTCCCTCTTCTCTAAAGTTAGCAAGCATGGCATGTGCACTGCATACTGTAGTCTTCCTATCTCTTTAAGCTTTTGTTTTCAAATCCCTGTTTCTTTTTTGGAGCAGGATGGCATATACCTTGACATCCTTTGCATATGTGCATGTTTTCTAATTTAATTTGGCTTTCATCTGTCTGATTACTTTGCCTGATCATGTTCTTATCTCTATCTATTCCACTTTTAATTCTCAACTTCCAAAACAGAGAACATTATTGGAGGCTCAATGATTATTCTCAAAGACCAGCATGTACCAGGCGCTCTTGAGGAAAACACAGTTGTTGCCGCTCAACATCTTTTTTTTTAAAACATAGATTTTTATTGACTTTTCATAAATTTTACCACACAATACAAAGGTAAGAACATGCCAAACATGGCAACAATGAAGAAACAGAGCCAATATGAATTACAAACAGTATGTGGTACAGTAAATTCAGAAAGAAATTTAACAGCCTATATGATTTGTTTCAGGATGTATATCGGAATAGAATTCAAAGGAATCATAATTTGAGTTAATTTGAGTCTTGAGAGTATTTGTAATTTGTCCACAAGGACCATTTTGCTCGGGTTTTAGTCACCAAATGAGGGGGAATCGCTAGGCATGTTTCTGCTTTAAATTGGAGGTTTGTACGATGAATCACATCTCTAATGGGTAAAGGTGTGGGCATTTTCCAATTGTATGCAATCACCGATCTCGCTGCTACCAGTATGTGGAACATAATGGTTTGAAAGCAGGGAGAGAAATCCCTGAGTGAGATATCTAATATCGCCAATTCAGATGTTAAGACTATAGGACAACCAAGAACTTCTGATAGAAGTTTTTCCACCTTCTTCCAAAAGGACCTAGCAATCGGACAATCCCACCACATGTGTGATAGGGAGCCACTCTTTCCACAGTTCCTCCAACAGAACTTAGAGTGATTAGTAGACATATGAGCAATAGTGTTGAGCGATTTTTATTGACAAAGTTGAAATCGGCAAGGTTTTTATGGTGATCGAAATTTCCAGATCATGCGATAATTAAGGTTAAAATCTGTGCATCATCTATTAAGATCGCGCCTTTTTCGGCGCTTCCTGTAATTTTGGCGGCCAGCAAATCAGATTACAGAATAGAGCAGGGTGAGATGTGTGTGCGACGTCATGACTGGGATGTGTATGGTTGCGATTGGCTGGAAAAATCACATGACCTCGTTTTACATAGAACAGCGTTTCCTGTTTCAGCCTCAGTGTCTCTCAGCGTCTCATAGGGATAGGACCTGCGCTCTGCCTGTGGCCAAACAGCTCAGCGAAATTAGTCTATTTCTGCACAGAGAAACCTCTACTATTACTGGATCCTTCCACTTTAGTTAAATTAGACATTTGAAGATTTTATGTATTTAGCTTGAGAATTTTAAAGCAGTAAAACTACCGCTGTAAATTCACGGCGGCGGGAGCACGGGGGGCGGGGGGGGGGGGGGGGGCGCCCCCCCGCGGGCGAACACAGACAAGCTCTATCTATAAAGAACACTGGATAAAGTTCACCAAGACTTAGTGTAGACATTGTAGTGGAATATCTTTATTATTAACAGTTTGCTATTGAAATATTTCCTGGATATTGGGCAGCCTGAACTTATATTGGATACACATCATTTCTAGTAACTGCAGGGCTCTTTGTTAGGTGCAAAACTCCACTTTTACTATCAGTTAATTTCAGATAGGTGTTCATTTTCAATTTTACCCATTACACCGGTGACTGTTGATATATAAACCTTGCAGTTAAATTACAAATCCAGCAATCTTGTAGTCAGCAACAGGTTGTTTGTTGCCAAAAATACCGTGTATCATCGAAAACATCAAAAGTTACGTGTTTTTTGACTTTGCGCACCCAGCATTTTCATTGACGCAGCATCTACGTAAATCTTAAAACAGCAATTCTATATTCACCACAGGTGAATTGAAAGGTGCAAAAAATATCGTTTATTATACCAAAACATAAAGTTACGTGTTTTTGACTTTTGCACACCCAGCATTGTCATTGACCAGCATCTACGTAAATCTTAAACAATCATATCACCCAGGTAATTTAAAGGTGCAAAA
>JAODAL010015241.1:0-84583 GCA_025379985.1 Phyllomedusa bahiana
TTGGGATAATCTCCATTTTAATCACACATCACAATAGATGATTTTTTTTTTTTTATTACCTCCGGTCTTTATATTGATAATGCTCAACGATTCTATACTCACGGCTAAAATAATTCCTCCATCTTGACTTTTTTACGTAGGTTACAATTCAAAAACGAAAACAAAATTACAAGCAAAACGGCAGCAAGAAGTAAAGCAAATTCAACATATAAAGCGATCATTGCATCCTCGGTGGAGACTTTCAGTCCAAGAAAGTCCACAAATGGCGGTTCCTGCTCTTGGGGGGGTCTTGTAGTGCGGCTGCTGCTGCTGCTGCCACCGGGTGTGGGTCTGGATGTTGTACCTGCTAGAAAGAAAGGAATTCTGGGTAAATGATTCCTATCATTGACATGTGATGATGGGGGTCAGACATCAAGATGAAGATAAAGGGTCGGCCTGACCCAACACAGCAGCAGAGCATCATCTGAAGAGCTAGGATGCGAAACATAATTGCTTTTTTAGTGTAAAACTGTTAAAGTAATTATTATAAGGGATTATTATTTTCCTATTCAAATTTTAATTTAAAGCGGTATTCCCATAACACTGATTAGCTGTAAGCATGTAGGCAGAGGTAAATACAGACTATTAAATACATCGTTGTTCTGATTTTGCTTTGTTTTAAAGTTAGAGCAGTTCTTACCTTCTACTTGTGTACATAAGCTTCCCTAGGTTACCAAACAACCCTCTCTGCCCTAGCAGTGGTCAGGCTGGTGTTTTCCCTCCATGCTGTGTCTTATCAGCTGATAAACTTTAACCCTTTAGAGCTCTGTAGGATTCAGTCGTGATGTTAACCGTCCCTCTACCTCATCAATGTTCCTGTAAATGGCTTGGCTAGGAATATCAGCGCTGAAATGTCAGTCACTGCTGTAGAAACCCCCACAACCTGAACAGGAAGTGGGAGCCTGAAGCTGTAGAACTGGCCACAGCTTAAACAGGAATTAGGGCCTGAAGCTGTATAACCACCCGCAGCCTGAATTGCAAGTAGGAGCTTGAAGCTGTAGAGCCACCCATAGCCTGAACAGGAAGTGGGAGCCTGAAGCTGTAGGACCACCCATAGTCTGAACAGGAAGTGGGAGCCTGAAGGTGGCAGTGAAGAGAATTCTCTGTGAAAATGTCAGATGGGAAAATTTGTTATGTTTTGTTTGACATCCTGGGTAACAGACTGCAGTTCAGTTCCACCATGTTGTCAGACATGTAACCTAACAGTCCAGCTCTCTGTAACTTTCATCTGAGTTCCCACAATGCACTGCTCTCTGGTGACATGAAATGAGCAGGAATTTTGGCCCCACCTACATTTTGTTTTTGGCTTCAGCCAATGGTGTCTGTTGAGATACTGTGAATGATTTCTTTCCACAGATACCATGAGGGGACTGTAATGAGGCCATAGGAATCCACAAGGCAATTACAGTCTGAATTGGACTATGTTTGCTCTATTTCACCAACACATAAGCTTTTTGGGCTGGAGGCAAAAACATAGTGGACAATGCTTTTGTCTCCGGCATATCAGGGCCGTCTTAACAGCATTTTGGCACACCTAGGGCAGAGCATGTGCCAACTGCCTGCCTCCCCTACCCACAATAAAAAAAAAAACAAGATCAAACAAGAAACACAAACTAAACATACAAACACTCCAGGTACAAATGCTATACCATTATCGATAACTTATACCTACAACACTGCCATCTAGAGACTGCATAGTAGTCAGACATCAGCTCAGGTATAACCTACAACACCACCATATAGAGACCACATAGAGGTCAGACACCAGCTTAGGTATAACCTACAACACCGCCATATAGAGATCACATAGAGGTCAGACACCAGCTCAGGTATAACCTACAACACCGCCATATAGAGACACATAGAGTCAGACACCAGCTAGGTATAACTACAACACCGCCATATAGAGATCCACTAGAGGTCAGACACCAGCTCAGGTTTAACCTACAACACCGCCATATAGAGAACACAAAGAGGTCAGACACCAGCTCAGGTATAACCTACAACACCGCCATATAGAGACCACATAGTGGTCAGACACCAGCTCAGGTCACATCATATGACAGTAACTACAGCATTGATGCTACACAGAAGAGAAATAATCCCTGACATCAGGGACTCATGGGAGACATCATCTCTGCTCAGTCGTTCCTTGAATCATTCTTTTTCCCTTTTCTTCTCCTTGCTTCCAGACCGCCATGACGACTTCTCGCGGCCGCAACTCATCCCTGCAGAATTTACCACACAAATATCTTAGACTTTTCACTTTATAAACACTTCCCTACCAATTCCTACCTCTGTTATGGACACCCCCCATTTAAGTAAATAGGTCGTAATGTTGCCCACCATTAAGTATGTAGTTTGAGAGGAAGAGGAGGAGAGAGAGAGACAGAGAGAGACCCCTGTAGGTACAATTAGATATACTGCCCCCTGTAGGTACAAGTAGATATACTACCCCCTATATACATAGCCCCCTGTATGTAGGCCCCTGTAGGTTGTAGCCCCCTGTAGGCGATAGGTCCCCCTGTAGGATATATAGCCCCCCCCTGTAGATTATATTCTCCCTGTAGGTAATAATCCCCACACATGTTACAGCCCCCTGTATGTAATAATCCCCCAATATGTTACAGCCCCCTGTATGTAATAATCCCTCCCCTCTGTATGTTACAGCCCCCTTTAGGTAATAATCCTCCACATATTTTAGAGCCCCACTGTCAGTCATAGCCACCCCCCATATTTTAGAGCCCCCACTGTAAGTCATATCCACCCCCATATTTTAGAGCCCCACTGTGTCATATCTCTCCCCATATTTTAGAGCCCCCACTGTAAGCAATATCCCCCCATATTTTAGAGCCCCCACTGTAAGTCATATCCACCCCCAAATTTTAGAGCCCCACTGTGTCATATCTCTCCCCATATTTTAGAGCCCCCACTGTAAGTCATATCCACCCCCATATTTTAGAGCCCCACTGTAAGTCATATCCACCCCCATATTTTAGAGCCCCCACTGTCAGTCATATCTCCCCCCATATTTTAGAGCTCCCACTGTAAGTAATATCCCCCCATATTTTAGAGCCCCCACTCCAAGTCATATCCACCCCCATATTTTAGAGCCCCTACTGTAAGTCATGTCTTCCCCATATTTTAGGGCCCCCACTATAGGTAATAATAAATAAAAAAAAACTTACCTCTCTGCACTCCTTGCCGAGGACCGCGCTCCCGGACTTCGTTTCTGGCGTGAGGTCATCACGCCGCCTAACCCGGGACGTTGCTCCCGGGATTTCCTAGGCCGGAAGCCTACGGGCTGCCGGCCTAGGAAATACAGCGGCGCAGGAAACTATAACATCGCCTCCTGCGCTACTTAAAGACATGGCGGGTTCGGGCCTTCAGCACACAGACGTGCCGCTTGGACCCGCCGCAAAAGCAGCGTTATATACTGTACAGGGTAGGCAGCTAACCCGAAGGACCCCCTAAGCTTGTGGGGCCCCCGGGCAACCGCCTACCCTGCCCAATGGGAAAGACGGCCCTGTGGCATATAAACCAAAGATCAATAGAGCAATCATATCCTGTTGATCCTTTGATTCTCCCTCTGAACGTCCTCCTACTGTGTCCAAAAGCTGCTTCTAGTGTGCAGATCCTCACTGGCTGGCCTGCAAATCAGCAACGATCAGATCTGAGCTACTGAGCATGTGCGACCACCAGGACTGGACACATTAGGTGGACGCAGTGAGAGGAAATAGAGAAGAACAACAGGGGGCAGCAAAACAAAAGTGTTATAGCAATATCGACACACAGGAGACAGATTTAAAATGATTTTAAATAAAAACTTATTTGTTCGACATGATCTAACCACAGTAAATATTTATTTGTGAGACAAGCCTTACAATCCAGCCCTGTTACACCACTGATGGGAAGAGGACCACCACCAATTATTTTGCCCAGAAACCTCTATGAACCCTCTTCTGGTCACACAAACTGTAGAACATGAATAAATGCAACTAAAAAAAAAATACTAGAAATACAATAGATATTTAGACTGATCACCTTCGAAACACACACCTAGTGCACACGTCTAGCACTTACACCTTTACACCTGTCACACGATCTTTTACACTCACCTTCAGGTTCTGGCTCTAGACAAGGGTGAGACCCATTGTTTGGATCAGGAAAGCCATTGCACCGAATCAGAGACCTGTAGTACTTCACAGATGCTTTCGGGAGACGAGGCAGATCTGGGTCATTATATTTGACGTAATACAAACCGAACCGTTCAGTGTAACCCATCGCCCACTCAAAATTGTCCATCAAACTCCAGGCAGAGTATCCACGGAGATCTACGCCATCATACTTCACAGCTGCAAAAGTCAACATAGGGGGCAGTGTTATACACTGTGTTCCAAATTATTATGCAAAAAGTGTTTAGGAGTGATAAGGTAAGAATTTTTTTGTTTGTCAGTTAAAGTCATGGATGGTGATGTGTGTCAGGGCTCTTTATATCAACTGAAAGCATTTGCAGACACCTGTGCTAATTAGTTTTGGCAGGTGTGGTCCCAATTAAAGAAAGAACTTAAGAAGGCGTCCCACATATTAAGCAGCCTACATGTTCAGCCAAAATGGGAAAAGAAAAAGGATGTGTCGGCGCTGAGAAGCAACAAATTGGGGAGGGTTTAGGTCAAGGCATGACTACAATCAACATTGCCAAGACACTTCATCGGACATCGCACATAAAGAAGTATGTAGCCGATTCACAGCACACACGTGTGCGTGCTGATAAGGGAAAATTAAAGGAAATTTTTCCCAACAGGCAATTTTTGCCATGTTAAAAGAGCAGCTGCAAAAAGCCTTGCCCTTTAGCAGCAGACAAATTTTTGAAGCATGGGCCTCCTACGTCCCGAACAACAAAAATGCAGGGTCCTTCAGGGGTTTGCAGCTTTTGTAAGCCATCCTTCGACCTCCTCTATCCACTGCACACAAGAGAAACGGCTCCAGTGGGCCAAACAATTAGAAGACTGACTTCAAAACTGTTTTGTTCACCGATGAGTGCCGTGCAACGCCCCATGGTCAGATGGATGGAGTGAAGGATGGCTGGGTGATGGACACCCCATCAAACATGCTTACGGCCCAACAAGGGGAGGGTGGAGTAATGTTTTGGGCTGGAAATCAGGGGGGGAGAGAGATTTTTCGGCCCCTTTTGGATCCCTGAAGGTGTAAAGATGAACTCCATAATGTATGTGAGTTTCTCAAACAGCATTTTCCTGCCATGGTTCAAGAAAAAAACCCGTGCATTCCGCAGAAGATCATTTTTCATGCATGTAATGCACCGTCTCATGCTGCAAATAACACACCCGCATCTCGGGCCTGCTATGGGCATAAAAGGGGACAAACTTATGGTGTGGCCCCCATGCTCCCCTGACCTCAACCATTGAGAACTCTGGAATATCACCCAAAAGGAGTGTCTATGATGGCGGGAGGCAGTTTCACATTCTAAGCAAACAGCTCTGGGAGGGTATTCTTTTCCTCATGCAAAAGAATTAAGCAGAAACCATCCAAAACCTGACAAATTCAATGGACGAGAGTTCAGAAGGTATTTCGAACAAGGGGTCCTATGTACACATGTGACATCACCTCCAATAAATTTTTTGACTTGAAAACGGTTTGATTTCATTTTTGTAATAACCTGCTTAATACTTATAATTTCACACACTGACTCTGCGGGTGCATAAAAAATTTTAGGAACAGAAAATTTGAGTTTTTTTTTTTTTTTTATTACTTTACATTGATTGCAAAAAAAACCTTAAAAATTATACTCTTTAAGGATGATTTTTTGGAAAAGTACAATGACGCACATTCTTTATTGCATTTGGGGAAAAAATAGAAAATTTTTTGATAATATTTGGAAAAAATTTTTTTCTTTTCAATGGGGGGAAAAGAAATTAGAAGTTAAAAATTCATGACCTTGGTTTCATCCCCGCCATAAGTTTGTATTCTTGTACAAAAAGGGGCGCATTTATTTTTGTTTTTTAAAAAATCTTGTTACATGAGCAGTTGTAAAATTAATATATTAATATTTGTACTGGAAAAGGGCAGAATTATATAGTTAATTTTGGGAAATAGGGGGAAGAATATTATTGATTAATATTTTGGGACAAGGGGATATTAAGAAAGTTATATTATTGTACATAGGAGCAGTATTATAGAGTTATATTAGTGTACATAGGAGCAGATTATATAGTTATATATTCTTGTACATGGGGGGAAATATTTAATAGTTATTTTCTTGTACATGGGGGGAATATTATTGAGTTATATTTTGTACATAGGAAGTATTATAGTATTATATTCTTTAAACATGAGAGCGTTTTATAGTACTTATATTCTTGTACATAGGAGCAGTATTATAGTATCAAAAAAGTAGTGGTTGATCAGCACTTGCTGAATAGAGGAATCGCTGCAGTCGGAACCTTGTTTAATATTTGCATGTGCTTTCTTAATTTCGCATCTCTTAAAATCCACAGCGTTATTGCGGGTTAAATATACAAAACATAGGGAACACCAGTATGGGCTCGTGGTAGATGGCCAAGACCGACGCGTTTCAGGTCAAAATGACCCTTACTCATGGTATGTCATCCCGCTATACTCATTTAAATAGACAACACAATTAAAAACATATGATGTCATTAACCCCTTTCTTCCCCCATATAGCCAAACTAGTTGACGTATACACAAACTGGCAGTGATTAAAATTTGTTTGTTCTCCTTATTAGTTGTATTGTATGTCTTGGCGTATATTCATGCCATTTGGGGTACATGTACAACAAAGTCCCCCTGTAAATTTTTGGCCTGCGCTTTGTTTGTCGTGTGATGTTAAACTTTATTTGGATCCCTCCCGGTCTTGCAACAATTTCTGTGTAGGTATAGTACATACTCAAAGGAGAAACAAGATTTCATCTTATTGGCAGTAGAATACTTGCTATCGCATAATTTTTTTATGTTTGATGGCAAGTAACGGGAGCTTCAATGGGAGCACGCTTCTCACCTTCGATAGCCAATATCTACATGGCTGCATGGGAGGAGAAATACCTCTTTAAATTGGACCATCCTTTTGTGAAGCACATTTTTTGGTACTCCAGATTCATAGATGATCTGATCTTTCTATGGACTGGTGATTTGGAGTCAGTCAGTGATTTTGTGAAATATATTAACGACAACAACATGGGTTTAAAATTCACCCATGATCATAAGTTACACTCAATAAATTATTTGGATGTTACTCTGATGGGGAATGCTGACATGAATATACAGGTGAAACCATACCGTAAAGATATGTACAGAAATTCCCTTTTGAGAGCTAATTCTTGCCATCCTAGACATATAACACGTAACATCCCAGTCGAAGAACCAATAACAATCAAGCGCAATTGTTCTCAGAAAGAAGAATTTTTATCAGAACAAAATCATTTGAGGGATAGATTAATAAAACGAGGGTATACTCCCAATGACCTGGACAGGGCTATCAGGAAAGTAGAAAATATGGAAAGGTCGGAGTTGTTCACAAAGCGAACAATAACAATGAATCCAAATAAAAATACAATCACATTTTCGACAAACTATTAGTCGTCAGTATCAAACAAATAGTGAACATTGTTAAAACCCACTTACCCATACTTTATGTTAACCAAAGTGAAAAATTATTACAACACAACGTTCTTTTCATATCACGAAGGCACCTACGATTTGGCTCAATGATTTCCCCCATTTATTTACTTCTAATATTCAAAGAGGGTACAAACTGGCTACATGTTACAGGTTTTTTGGTTGCGGACATAAATCTGTCTAACATGCAAGTTATTGTGAAAACAGATACTTTTACTTCGTTTTTGTAACAATAAATGTTTCAAGATTTAAATCCCCATGTGAATTGCAACACCAAGTATGTAAGTTTACTTGGTGGTTGCAATATATGCAGAGAACCAATAGTTGGTTGCACCACGGGACCATTAAAAACCCGTATACGTAGACACTTATCCGACACAAACAAAGCAGAGCTATTCTCAGCTGTATCTAAACATTTTTCACAAAAACACCATGGCAATTTGAGTTCGTTATCGGTTATAGGAATAGAAAAGGTAGGCAACTCATCTAGAGGTGGAGATTTACACAAGAAATTATTAGCCAGAGAGGCATGGTGGATCTTTGCCTTGGATACACGTACCCCAAATGGCATGAATATACGCCAAGACATACAATACCACTATTAAGGAGAACAAACAAATTTTAATCACTGCCAGTTTGTGTATACGTCAACTAGTTTGGCTAGATGGGGGAAGAAAGGGGTTAATGACATCATATGTTCTTAACTGTATTGTCTATTTAAATGAGTATGAGCGGAGATGACATCACCATGAGTAAGGGTCATGTGACCTGAAACGCGTCGGTCTTGCCCATCTACCAACGAGCCCATACTGGTGTTCACCTATGTTTTGTATTTAACAGCAATAACGCTGTGGATTTTAAGAGATGCGAAATTAAGAAAGCACATGCAAATTTTAAACAAGGTTCCGACTGCAGCGATTCCTCTATTCAGCAAGTGCTGATCAACCACTACTTTTTTGATTCAAGTTGTGAATGAAGGGTGCCGCCCAAGATCTTGCACTGCAATCAGTATTATAGTAGTTATATTCTGGTACATAGGAGCAGTATTATAGTAGTTATATTCTTGTACATAGGGCAGTATTATAGTAGTTATATTCTTGTACATAGGGCAGTATTATAGTAGTTATATTCTTGTACATAGGGAGCAGTATTATAGTAATTATATTCTTGTACATAGTGGCAGTATTATAGTAGTATATTCTTGTACATAGGAGCAGTATTATAGTATTTATATTCTTGTACATAGGGGGCAGTATTATAGTAGTCATATTCTTGTACATAGGGGCAGTATTATAGTAGTTATATTCTTGTACATAGGGGCAGTATTATAGTAATTATATTCTTGTACATAGGAGCAGTATTATAGTAGTTATATTCTTGTACATAGAGGCAGTATTATAGTAGTCATATTCTTGGTACATAGGAGCAGTATTATAGTAGTTATATTCTTGTACATGTGCAGTTAAGTATTTATATTCTGGTACATGAGCATATTATAGTAGTTATATTCTTGTACATAGGGGCAGTATTATAGAAGTTATATTCTTGTACATAGGGGCAGTATTATAGTAATTATATTCTTGTACATAGGAGCAGTATTATAGTAGTTATATTAAAAAATGTCCTACAAAATGGTGTCATTGGTGTAAAGCAATCCAGTAAATGTACTGTTTATGTCTTCATATATAGAGAGTGCTCTTTGGAGTAATCTATTTATCAGCTGCGCTGCAGATTGGATTTGGTGGACTGACATAAATTACCGATACGTTTGTATTGTATATAGTCTCGTACCTTTCAGCGCCTCATTTTCATAATGCTTGTAGTAATATGTTCTCCATTCATCATTTAGATTGGTCCCACGCTCAGATACGCCGTTTTCTGTGATATATATGGGAGGGTTGTTGAACTCTTCCTTTATCCAGCGTAATAACCTTCTCAGGCCAAAAGGTGTTATTCTCAACCATGTACTACCAGATCCAAGCCAGGAACGGTCACTCAGTAAATAAAGCTCCCTGAAATGATGCAAAAAGAAAAATCCATTACATCGCTTAGTTTTCTATTAGTTTTCTATTAGTTTGGCACCAATTATAATATCTCTGTCCACCCTTACCTATCCCCGTCATAAGCCTGATATGCCAAATCATAGACCGTTCTTGCAGCCAGAACCGAAGTGTAGTGGTTCAGACCAAAGAAATCATATGTCCCTTTTATTCTTTGCTTCTCACTTTCGGTAAATTCAGGAAGCCTGCAGCAATAAAAGAAAGAAATAACTATGCACAGCGAGATAGGAAAAACTGTCTTTGATGTGTGACAGCTGTGGTAGGGATCACTGATCCGTTTAAAGAATAGACCTTTTCTCCTGCCACGTCCTACAGACCACACATCATTCCTCTTACCACCTCCTTCCTTTTTAACGTATAGGGAAGACTATTGCCAAATACATTGCTGTTCTAATTTTGCTTTGTTCGGGAGTTAACATTTTATCTATTGCTAGTATAGACAAGTTCCTCTTGGTTAAGGACCACCTCTCTCTGCTCCTCTTACTGATTGCTCTAAGTAGCTGCTCGACCATGGTGAGCAGCACCCTGCTGAGTCTTGTGTTAAGCATAAGAGCTTGATTAGCTAACTTAATAACAAGTTTTAAGCTTTAGAGCTCTGTAGCCTTGTGCACTATAGTTTTTAAATCTCCTGCATTCATGTCAGTGTAAGAGGAATAGCTATGAACAGGATATGTCAATCACTGCTATAGACCCGTCCACAGCCTGAGCAGAAAGTGTGAGTCTGAAGCGGCTGTGTCTCTGTGAAACTGCATTATGAGAAAACTCCTTAAAGGGGTTGTCTCACAACATTGATTCATCTTACCTCAGTCCTTTAGTCTTGGTTTCACTTTAAATTCAAGGGCGTGTTTACTGGCTTCTACTAGGCTGCAGTAGAACCAGTAGACTATAGCGACCAGTGCTGGCAGCCTATCATGAGAGATAGAACCGGTCTGAAGCTATAGCAGCCAGTGCTGGCAGCCTATCAGGAGAGATCAAACAGGTCTGTAGCTATAGCGACCTGAGGAGTTGATGCAGCCCATACAAGATGGGATATCTAGGAATAGGTAGGACACTGTTAATGGACACATATTGCAAAGTGACTTGTTTTTGCAAAATCTTTAACATAAAAAGCAGCATTCCCTGTAGTGAGACAACCCCTTTAAATCACAAATACATAAAAATAATTGAATATCCCATCTCTTCCCTCCGAGACTCCTGCAGCATCCTCTCCTCGGCCTTTCACACAATCTCCAGGCCACAACCTGTCCCGTCCATACAACTTGTCCCTAGGCTCATGATTACTCCACATAATCTTTGATTCTAGCCAAACCTTCTTTACTCCTCTGTCTTTGTAGGAATACTCACCGGCTTTCGGGCAGCCCAAAAGCAAGGCTCCTCTTTCGAACCTGAGTCTTCATGATCTCCGGGTAATCCCCATTTTTAAAAATAGGATGTGCAAACCAGCCAGCGAAGAACTGAAAAACAACATAAATAGAAAGTCATTAATACCTGATGCTTATGTGTGACTGCACGAAAAAAGGAAAAAATTCCGTCCAATTATATTAGAATTTATAAGGATTACTGACATAAAAAAAGTAAAACAAACATAAAGAGCTTTATAGAAAGCCACAATTTTCTAGTGGTCTTTCTATGTGTAATGTGCTGTAGGATTTTTTGTATACAACTCATGTATTTAAGTGATATCTGAAGGTCATGAGATGTAGGACCAGTTTTCTGCCTGTAACCAGACACCTATGTTGCTGTGTAAAACAATATAACTATGATAATACTGCTCCTATGTACAAGAATATAACTACTATAATACTGTCTCCTATGTACAAGAATATAACTACTATAATACTGCCCCTATGTACAAGAATATAACTACTATAATACTGCCCTATGTACAAGAATATAACTACTATAATACTGCTCCCTATGTACAAGGATATAACTACTATAACACTGCCAGCTTTGTATAAGAATATAAGTACTATAATTGTTCCCCCTTTGTACAATAATATAACTACTATAATACTGCTCCCTATGTACAAGAATATAACTACTATAATACTGCCCTTTATGTGCAAGAATATAACTACTATAATACTGCTCCTATGTACAAGAATATAACTACTATAATACTGCTCCTATGTACAAGAATATAACTACTATAATACTACCCCCTATGTACAAGAATATAAATACTATAATGATGCCCCTATGTGCAAGAATATAACTCATAATATGGATCTATGTACACATATAATACTATACTACTCCTATGTACAAGAATATAACTACTATAATACTGCCCTCTATGTACAAGAATATAACTACTATAATACTGCTCCTATGTACACAGAATATAACTACTAATAATTAACTCTCCTATGTAACAAGAATATAACTACTATAATACTCCCCCAATGTACACGAATATAACTACTATAATACTGCTCCTATGTACAAGAATATAACTGCTATAATACTGGTCCTATGTACAAGAATATAATTACTATAATACGGCCCCTATGTGCAAAAATATAACTACTGTATTACTGTTTACTATGGCAAACTGAAAGATGTGGTGTAACTTATTAGTCTTTTCTTTAAGTCTACCTCTATTTCTTACTCTTGTTTGATTCATGGACCAAGTGATTTGAACACTTATCATTCTAGTTATTTACTCTTTGTTCTCTAATGTTATTGATCCTTCATTAGGACATCTACCGGAAATCCAAGTAACAATTGAGGGGGCTTTTGCAAAGAAATAGACCTTTCAAAACCAAAAGTGTTACTTGGCCAGATTTGGGCAAATATAGGACTCAGGACCTGAAGACGACTGACACTTTGGGTCACAAAAGCAAATATATATTAAAGTTATTTTCATTTAATCTCCAGAAACTTTTTTCCAGTTATACCACACTCCTTAGTGTTATTGTTTGTTAGTAGTATTACTATTGTTAGTGTAAAGGTTTCAGCAGATGACTATGCTGATAACACCTGTCAGTAAGAGCTATCACATTTTATAGGGCCATTGTGTTCCACTATGTCTATCTAGAGCTCAATTCACGTGTGGCTCTGTCATGTGAGCCGTAGTATTTATATACGTTTGTACTCAGATATTGTCATTTGATGCTTTGCGCAGCTGGTAATTTGTGAAGTCAAATTTGCATTTTGCAATGTAATTGTCATGCCTAACTATAATGCTTTTACTCTACATTATGGTTTTTTTTTGATTTTCATTTTTACATGTAATTTGTAAACTCTTTAATAAAAATTATGTAAAAAAAAAAAAAAAAAAAAAGTTATTTTTCCCTCCCCCAAAAACTACTGGAATAACCCCTGTGATATAAATGATGCAGGAGATGTTGCCTACCATCAAGTACCGCCATGCTGCGGCTACATCCTCTTGTTTATAGGGATTAATTGGCTCGGCCCAATCTGAATTCAGAGTGATGGAGATGACGCCTCCCTGGGATGCTCTGTATTTATCATTATAGAGGTGCCATACTTCTGCGTGGGCTTTAATCAAGTTATGTCCGGCCACATAAACACCAATCCCTCGTGAAGTGATTCCTATGAGGAAAGTCAAAATTCAGAATTGTAATCTACAACGTACACGATTGTTTGCAGGTAAGGAAGTAAGAGCCCCTCAGGGCATTAGGAAATCGGACCCATGGACTATTTTATAAGACACTTTTACCCAAGTAACAGAGTGAAAATGATGACTGGTTGCATTCGGCTCTTTCATGTGTATGCAATATTTTATTAAGAAAAATAATGTGTTTATTAATTTTTTCACATTGTAGCTCTTTATTTTTTATTTTGTATGATTTTTGAAGCCCAGACGCCATATTTATTGCGCACAATAGTAGTGTAGATGAACCTGTTCTACTGCCGGCCATAGATTTAGCGCTTTCTAGCTACAAAGCTACTTCTGGCTCAGGTAAACCACTTTTAAAGAGCTCTATCTGTTCCAGCAGTAATGCGCCTGGATTTGCCGTACTGAAGCTATAAATGTGTAGCTACGTCTGGTTGTAGTGCGCCCCACCTCCCGTGCACCCCCCGATCTCATGCGCATTACAAAGTGCCGCGGGCGCTCTGTAATGTGGCTGATATTGAATTCCAACTGGTTAAAAATAGAGCTAACATGTCGCCCTTCCTTCCTGCACTGTCTGCACAGACAGACTGAACATATGTCTAAGGCCTGCTTCACATCTTGTTTTCTGTCTGAAATCTCCGTTATAGAGGAGTAGGACTCATTTTACAACCTACACCAATGGCACCTGATGGCCCCATTGACTATAATGGAGTCCATCAGGTTTCTGCCCCAGAGTCCATCACCTTCATGCAAAAATTAAGGCAGCTTGGTGTGTTATTTCATTTTATTTTACTCAATCATTACCGTTGAAATTTGCAACAGAGGTTTGTAATGGAAAATCCGACGCTGATATGAACAAAGCCTTGTAATTACCACTGTGAACGGGCTTAGAAAATGTTCCATAGAGTAAAACAGTCTCCAGGGAGAGTAGACAGGAGAGTGGTGGAACAGCCACATACAGAGTTGTTTCCATGTATACAGTGTATAGTATTAGGGTATGTTCACACAGTGTGTTTGAATCCTTGTTTCGGACCCTAAACGGACCCAAAGACGCATTTCAACGTAAAACCCGCATCTGCGTCTTTCTGACGCGTCTTTCGGATCCATTCAAAGAATTGACATGTCAATTCTTGATTCGTTTGACGCAGCAGACGCCCTATTTAAAACTACAGGGTACATTTCTGCTGCAGTCAAAACGCATTCAAACACACACCTGCGTGTTGGATGCATTTCAGATGCGATTTACTCAGCACTTTTGAATGCCTTTTCGGATCCAAAACGTATCCCAACAAAGATCCAACACACCGTGTGAAGATACTGTCACAATAATTCCCTAACCACAACACCCCCAGCAGCACTGCAAAGCTATCAAAATCCCCTGCCCTTTGATGATAATTAGGTGATTCTGCTGACATTTCGTTCACTCACCCTTATACCCTTAGACTATGTTCACACGGCTTATTGCCGACGTAATTGCGGGGACGGATTTCGCCCCGCAATTACTCCAACAGCCGTGCAGCGGGGACGGGGTGGGGACGGGGCGGGGGGGCCGGCAGCTCGCCGGCCCCATAGACACTCATTATTCACGGTGCATACACGCCGTAAATAATTGACATGTCACTTTCTCCCCCCGCGGCAGATTCACCGAGCGGGGAGAAGAGACGGAATCCATAGTTCTCTATGAGAACTGTGGATTACCGTAGTTACTGGGACGGATTGGAGCCGTACTGCAGCGCAAATCCGGTGCGCAATACGACTGCAATCAGTCCCATTTTAAGCCATGTGAACAAGGTCTTAAACATGTCAATGATGGGAGGGGGCAGCATTACTATTTTATTTTTTTTAATTCCAAAGAAGGCTTTATTGAAGGTCAATTACAATAGATAAACATAAGGCCGTGTTCACACGGCTTATTCCCGACGGATTTGTGAGCCGTATTGAGCTCACAAATCCGCCGTGAATAAGGGTCGGGACGGGGGCGGGACCGGAGCGCGGCGGGGGCGCAGCTCCCGGCCCATAGGACAAATGCATTGTTTACGGCGCGTCCGCGCGTAAATAATGTGCATGTCACTTTCTCCCCCCGCGGCGGATTCGCCGAGCGGGGAGGAGCGACGGAATCCACTGTTCTCTATGAGAGCAGTGGATTACCGTAATGACAGGGACAGATTGGCGCCGTACTGAAGCGCAAATCTGGCGCGGAGTACGGCGCCAATCCGCGGCAAAATAAGCCGTGTGAACGAGGCCTAACAGTTATACAATAAATGAATAGTAATAGAGAAGAGCCCTATAGATGAGGGCTCAGCATTGTGAAGTGCACAATCATGTATGCTGACCTTAGAACATAAGGAAAAAACCCATAAAGGCATTAGTTTCCAGGGCGCCCATCCATTCCCTATCTCAATAAACATTAAAGAATAAACAATATAGAAACTGAGGGTCGCCCACCGGGGGTTTAAGAAACCATTTTAAATTTTTCATGAATTAAGCAAAACGGGGTAGGGGTGAGGATGGGAAAAACGAAAGGGAAAGGGGGGGGAAAAAAAAGCATTTCTAATTTTTTAAAACAGGTTCAGTGTGTTTATAACAAATAATTTGGGGAAAAAAAAAAAAAAAAATGTTTGGGTTCCAGAAAATTTTTGACCGGTTATTCTGGGTATTCCCGAGCGCTGGCCATTCCGAAAATCCCCCTCCTTTAGTTCTAGAAACTCCCCAGTGAAAAACATAATTCCCCTTTTTTTTAGATGTTTTAGGGGGATTTAATTTGAACTGGATTTGGTTCTGCACATTCATGTTTTGGTTTGCATGTGTTTTTTAAAAAGTTTCCCAAAATTTGGGGCTGATATTTAAATCACTGGGTATAGAAAAAGCCCATGGTTTTAAACCCCGGGAAAAGTAGGAAAAAGTGGATATGAAGCTGCCCGGCTCCGGGAATCGGGAGGGGGACAAAGTTTCTGGCTTGTTGTAAATTTTTGCACTTTGGGGGAATTTACTGTTCAAATAAAGGGGGGATATTGGGGGCAGTTATTTTGAATGTAATAAGGGGAAAGAAAAGGGGTTAACAGAGGGTTAATAGACCTCCCCCCAATTTTTATAAAAAATTTTTAATTGGCCTTTTGGGATATAATTATTTACCTGGGGGACGAAGGATCCCCTTCCCCCATTTTCCCCAAAAATTGGCAATGAGCGGCCCCCTTTCCCGAAATTTATTTCCAGAACTTAACCCCTGTCCCCTAGTTTTTTTGGAAGAGAAATTAGAATAGTTTCCCTTAAAAACCCTTTTTACTATTATCATTCTCCCAACCCCCGAGGTCCCGCAAAAACTTTAGGGGAAAATTCCCCAAGATAAAAAGTGACCTGCAAGAAGAAAATTTGGCAAAACAGTTGTAGTGACCTTGATTGTAGACTTCTACTCCTAATACTTTTTAGTAAAAAAATGATGACTTTTTGTAAAGTTCTCGGGTTGTCCCGGGCCCCCCCCTTTCCCAGACTAATAGAAAAAAATGAAAAGTGTCAAGAGGCCAAAAATAAAATGGATCTGAGTTTTTTTTTTTTTTAAATTTAAAACCCCAAAAAACATCCCACCCTTTTTAACAGAAAAGATTTTTGTTTTTTTTTTTGTTGGGGGTTTTTAGTACATTGCAAATTTTTTAAAAGATTTCCACCCTTTTTATTCATGGGTGAATTTTTTTCAAAAAAAAATAAAAATTTTTAGTTGGGGTTTTTTTCATAAAATGTTTTATGAAACCAAAATACAATAATTTTCATTTTTTTTAAACCGTGGGTTTTAATACCCGCAGTAGCAAACCCCTCTTTCAGGCGAGAGTAGTGACTGTTTCCCCCCTTCATTGAGGGGTTCTTTTGGGCCCATCTGGAAGAACTCTAAAGGGGGCCCGGGATTGGAAAATTTGGTTTAAACATTGACCGAAGGTTTCTTGAAAAAGTTTAGGGGTTTCGCCCTGGGGTTGTAGCTGTCGCACCCCCAAAATCTCCCAAATTTCTATCACCTTCGATTTTGGATGGTGTATGAGGAAAACTGATCCCAAAGCGAGCCCTTTGCCGTCCCCTCCTCCGGCTCCTTACAACTAGAAGAAAATGTAAACATTTTAAAATTTTTTTGTTCTCTGGGAAAAGGAAAAAATATTTTTTAATGGGTTTTGAGGCCAAGGCTAAATAGGGGTTTAAAAACGGGCAAACCCCCCTCAATACGGGTGACATTGGATTACCCAAATTTTTATCACTTTTGTTCCCCCAAATCTTAATGGCATCTCTTAAAAAAATAATGGGAAAGGGAAACGCCATGTGGTCCCAACCTGCAACAGTCGCACTTTTTGTCTACCTTCCTGACCCCTTTTTACCCAAAGTTGCAACCCCGGTCACCACCGCAAAATGGTTAAAAATAAAGGGGGTTTTGGGAAAACCCGAGATCCCCCCCGCAGCCCAAAACCCAACGGCCCTTTAATTTCCCCTCTCTGTCCTTGGGTTCAAAATCCTTTTTCCCTCGCGGGGACCTAAAAGGATCCAATTCCCTTACTCGTGACAAGTACATAAACTCCAAAAAAAGGGGGAAAAAAATAAGCACAAGAGAAAAATTCCTCCCAGGGGCTAAAGAGAATTCAGACAGATCTTCAATTTTGAAATTTGTTAGAACCCTTTTTTAATAAAGGAGTGTGAAAACTACTGCCGAAAAATTAACTCTCCTGTTTTTTCTTTCCCCCAAATAGGGACAGGGGCCTTTTGGGAAAACCTCCTACGTGTTTTATATTTTAGTCCCAGCCAAATTTACTGTAAAATATGGCCTTGGGTTTTTGGGGGGTAAATAAAAGTCCCATTTTTCTGTAGGGACCCGCCCCAAAAAAAATGAGAAAAACCCTTTACGAGGTTTGAAAAGCGTGGAAATATATAGTGCCACTGTATCAAACTAAAACCCAATTTGATATTTTTTCCAGTATGTCATTATTTTCCCAAAAAATTTCTGGGGAGAAAAGGGGTGTCAAAATTTTTTTTGTTGGGGCAAACCCAAAAAGTGCTGGGCACCTGTTTTAAATCGAATATTGGCCCTTTCGTCATAGGCTGTTAAACCGCATGCTGCAACCCCATGTAATTTTAAAGGGGGGGCACCCTTTTGGGATCCCCCAAATCTAAAATGCAATTTTGGAAAAACGCCCAAACCAAATTTCCCTCAAAAATAGAAGGGTTATGGGGGGGTTGGATTTATCGGGGAAATTTTGCATTTGGGGCCCCAAACTCCCCCTGTATTATACTGTTGGGGTTTTTGGGGATTTTGGTGTGAACAAGGTATAAAAACATTGTGCAGTTTTTTATTTTTTTTATCTAATTGTTCCCCTAATGGGGGGGGTTTTTGTTTTGGGTACTGCTTTAGCAAATTTCCTGCCCAAACCCGTTTTATTTTTTCCCAAGTAAACACCCGGGGTCTGCGTTGCCTCCCTACTGGGTTAAATCTAAAGGTCCAAACCCCTTTTTGGGTGTAAGTATTTGGCCCTTTTTGTGTTTTTTCATTTTTTTAATAAAAAAAGAACTATCCCAAATTCAAAATTTTTAGAAAAAATTCCAACCTTTCAGGAAACCACAATATAAGATGCATATGCCTAAAAGTTAAAAAAAAAAAAAAAAAAAGAGAGAAATACTCAATGTTAAAATCCCCCAACCCGAAACACTGCTTTTATGCCCCAAGCCTGGTAATTAAAATTTTTCGCAGCGAAACCCGTGATTGGTTGGGTGTGGGGCACATTTTTAGGTGATTTTGGGCCAAAAAAAAGGGGGAAAAAATTTTTGGGGGGGGGGGGGGGGGGGGAAAGGGGGAAAAATTATTTTTTTGTTTTCAATTTTTTTATTTTTTTTAATTTTGTTTTTTTTTGGTGACATTTTTTTTGGGAAATTTTAAATAGGAGGGGTTTTTTTGGTTGGGATGGGGTTGGGTTTGGTTAGGGGGAAATTAAGGTTCCATAGAAAGATGATATTTTATATTTAATTAAGGTTTTTAAATTGGGGAAAGTTTTTAAAAAAAATTTGCCCAAAAAATTTTAAAAAAAAGAAAGAAAAAAATTTGTTTTTGAGGGGAAAAACGGGTTTTAGCAAAAATACCCCTTTCTAATGGCAGTGTTCCTTTAAATATGTAACCTCAATACTTTATTCTAGTAAACAAAGAACCATGGAACCCTTTTATGTGGGGAAAACAAAAGGGGGTTGAAGGTGAGAAGATTTAAAAAAGGAAACATACCCTAACGTAAACAATGAAGAGGGGGCCCACAGCTCCGGGCAAAAACCTCAACCCAAAAGTGAGGGGAAACTAAAAAACCCCAAACGAAAAACCAAACCTGGGGGTTTTTCCCTAAAGAAATTTCCCCCGTCCTGGCCCATGGGGATGCCGCTGTTCCTGATCATTTCGGGGTAGGGAAAAAGCCGTAAGTTTTGCGGGCCCCCGGGACGGGCTGGGTTTTAAGTTCCCAACTTGGGGGAAAACCAAAACCCTATTCCCGGGTTTTTGATCCCCCCTTTAAAGGAGTCCATAAGTGAGTTGATAGAGTAACCTTTTTAAAATTCACTTCATTAAACTTTTGAGCTTTAAAGAGTTTAAAAAAAAAGCACCCATTTTAAATTGCATCCTTTGAATTATATCTTTTTTAATTTCTTATCAAAGAAAATCCTCCCCAATCTACTCAACATTTTAGAAGGGGGTTTCAAGATTAGAAAAAAAAATGTTGCGTCTTCTTTCTAAACAAATGCCAATTTGGAGTAGTTGTGTTTTTCCAAAACCCCAAATTTTAAATTTAAAGGGGAAGATAATTGTCAGCACCAAAACACAACCCATGCACAAATGTATTTTTTTTTTATTGAAAAAACTATGCCCTTTGACAGACATTATACATTTTTTCTTCTTTTAGAGAACTTTAACCAAAAAGTTGCTACTAACCTTTCAAGGCTTCGGCAATATATGTCTTTTTTGAAAAAATTCGGGAAGGTGTCCCAAAAACCCGGGTTTTTTACTCAATGCAACGCCCTTCTCTGTGAGTATATAGGGAACTTCTCCCGTTACCCCTTCTTTCCCCCCAGTTAAAGGGGCCTTTCAAGCCCCAGGGCAAATGCCCTAAAATTGCCAGCCTCGGTTCCTTGGGAGTTAATACCCCAAAATCTTCGTAAAGGGCAATGTCATTTTGGAAAGATGGTTGGGAAAAAAGGGTGTAGTTTTATTTCCGAACTATTTTTGTGGTGTAGATGTTTATGGAAAACACATCAGCCGTTCCCTGGATTAAGCCCCTTTTCCTCATTTTGTAAATACGGGGAATTTGGGGATTGGGAAACCCTTTTAGGGGGCACTTTTTGTGGGCCACCCGCCATTTCACCCTCTGGGTAGTTTTCCAAATTTTTAAAAATGGGGGGTGTGCAAACCCTCCCAAAGGTGAACTTTCAGGTACGATCAAAACCCGCTTCTTTCGTCCCGTGGGTTTTTGTGTGGTTTTTTGGGTTTCCCCCCCAGTTTGTGTTAAAAGGGTCAAAAATTCACCTCCTTGGGCTTTTCCGATATTTCTCATCGTAGGATGATAAAAACCCCGGCGTGGACTTTTGATTAGATTGTGAGCTACTCTTTTAAGGGGCAAACCCCGGAAATTTTTTAAATCCAGGGGGGATAGAGGCCCCAAAAACCGTAAAAACCGGGAGAACAATTTGTTTGTGGTTGGTTAAGGGCATTTCCCGAACTTGACCCATCCTTCCGAAATTTTTCTAAAAAAAAAAGTCTGCATAGCGTGAAATGGTTCAAGGACTTTTATCATTTTCCCCAAAACCTGGGGCCCTTTGGGGAGCCTGGGAAGGTCAAAAAGTTGGTTATAGAAACCCTTGGTTTAGGGTGCTGCTTGCCCCCAGGCCCCTTAATGAGGGCGGGGGGTTTTTTAAAAAAATTTAAAAACCCTTTTCTTTGACTGTACCCTTTTCCCGTTGGAAGATGCGAGACCTTTAGATAAAAAAGCGGTAACTGGTTTAAACCCCAAAAATCCCTTTGCATGTTCAAGTCCCGCATCCGGGTGGTGGGAACTATCACAGGCAACTTTTCCCCCTTGCCAAATTCCCCAAAATTAACTCCTGGGGGGGGTAAAGGAAAATGTTTTTCCCCAAAAACTTGGTCCCTTTTTTCCCTCTTCTTTTCCCTCCCACCTTTAAACTTGATAAGGGTGAAGTCGAGACTACCCCCGGGGAAAAACACTTGGGAACCGTTTTAAAGGGAATGGTAAAATGTCCCCTTTCAAAATCTGATTGTCCTGGGGAACTTTTTCCCCAAAAAAACCCTTTTGGGTTTTGAAAGGGGGCCAAATGGGGCTTTGGGGAAAACTGGAAACTTTTTCCCTCTGAAACCCCCTTTTTGGGAACAGGAACCCTTTTGGACGATTTTTGCCCCGGGGAAAGCCATTATTTTCAGCAATGCTAAAATGAATAGGGGGATTGTTGGGGGTTTTTGTGGGTTTTGCTTTTAAAATCTACATATGTGACCATATTTTTGACTGATCCCTGGGGTCCCTCAAAGCGTCCAAAAAGGGAACGGACCACAAAGCACTTACAGTAACGTTGTCAATCCTAACGGCTGCAAAGAAAAAAATTACAAGGTCAAACAAGAAATGCACAACACACAAGTAGCAATTGAATCATTGGAAAAAGGTTCAAAGTCTGATATCTATAAACTAAATTTACAGTCAATGTTGTATAAATTTGAGATTTAAAGCACAATGGATTTACCTTTCGAGTTTATTGATGTAAGCCGTGAATACTCCCACCCGATCTTTTCATTAAACACCTCTCCAGTTTTGGTGTTGGCATACCTTTCCAGTTATATACACGGGAAGCCCCCATATTCTTCATTGACAAAATTCAGAACCCTCCTGAGACCCCAGGGCCCCCACGGGGCCATGGGGAAGAGGTAGCGGCCAAAAAGGATCCACACGGGAGCAAATCCTCCAATATTATCATAATAGCCCACAGCTACCGCTTTCCGAAGCATTGCCCAATCGAGAATTAAGTGCGAATCCCAAAGGAAAGTCTGCAGACCCTTTTGAGTAGGCCTTTCTCCCCCCAGAAAATGTGGGAACTCAGCCACCAAAGGGGAACACGGGGTGTTTATGTGGGGGGCTTGCATTTTAAAACCTCTGGGTATTCCCATTGACTAAATTGGATGGGCAAACCCGGAAAGAACGGGGATATCTCTCAGCACGCCAGGGTCGCTTGGGATTATTTGGGTTTTGTGGTTGGGCCCCCTCTAAATTGAGAGAATTCCCACCTACCTTGCTGAGGGGGCCCGGGTAATTGTCTTTAAAAAACATGCCAGGCCTTACGTGAGTTTTCACAATGTTGGCGATACCTAGAGGTGTAGAAACCGATAGAGGGGTCGTAAGCAATGGAAACATTTAAAGTTCTAATCAATAGCTGTGAACATGCCCTTATAGGATTCTTTACATTATTATTGATAGTGTATTACAACTCTTAATAAATCTTTTTCTAGGGCTTCACAATTCGCGGTTTAAGGGAAATTTGCCCAAGATTAGAATAAAGTTCAGGGTTTTTTTTTTTTTTTTATATAGCACCAATTTTCTCTGTGAGTTGATATTACAATTTCGGTGAAATTGTTTAAAATATCATACACAAGACAAGAGTCACTGTTTTAAGATAAAACAGCACACCCTTTTATCTACACTGTGTTCCAAATTATTATGCAAAAAGTGTTTAGGCGTAATAAGGTAAGAATTTTTTGTTTGTCAGTTAAACTCATGGATGGTGATGTGTGTCAGGGGCTCTTTATATCACTGAAAGCATTTGCAGACACCTGTGCTAATTAGTTTGGCAGGTGTGTCCCAAATTAAAGGCAAGACATTAAGAAGGCTGTCCCCCATTATAAACGGCCTAATTTTTAGCCAAAATGGGAAAAAAAAAAATTTTTCGGCGCTCAGTGCAAAAAATTGTGAGCTTTAGATCAAGGCATGACTGCAATCAACATTGCCAAAACACTTTAAACGGATCACGCCAATCAAGAAGTATGTAGTGATTTACAGCACACCGTGGGGGTTTTGGGTGGGTAAGGGAAATTAAGGGCTCTTTCCAAAAAGGCAATTACCCATGTTAAAAGAGCAGCTGCAAAAAGCCTTTTCATAGCAAACAAGTTTTGAAGCTACTGGGGGGGCCTTCAACGTCCCCCGAACAACAAGATGAAGGGTCCTTTTTAGAGGGGTTTTCAGCGTGGGAAGCCATCCTGTTGACCTCCTCATCCAATCACACAAGCAGAAACGGGTCCAGTGGGCCAAACAAACATGAAGACTGACTTTAAAAAATTTTTGTTCACCAAAGATGCTTGCAAGCTTGATGGGCCAGATGGATGGAGTGGGGGATGGCTGGTTTATGGACACCCCCTGCAAAAAAAAAAAGGCTACGGCGCCAACAAGGAGGAGGTGGGTCATTTTTTTGGGCTGGAACAGTGGGAGAGATGTCGACCCCTTTAGGGTCCCGAAGGTGAAAGAGAACTCCATAATGTTGTGGAGTTTCAAACAGCACTTTTTGCCATGGTTCAAAAAGAAGAACCGTCATTCCGCAGCAAGATCATTTTTAGCAGATAATGCCCCGCTCATCTGCAAATAACCATCTGCATCTCTGGCTGCAAGGCATAAAAGGAACAAACTTTGGTGTGGCCCCCATGCTCCCTGACCTCAACCCCCTTGAGAACCTCTGGAGCATCATCAAAAGGAGTGTCTATGATGGCGGGAGGCAGTTCACATCTAAGCAACAGCTCTGGGAGGGTATTCTGTTCTCATGCAAAACAATTAAAGCAGAAACCATCCAAAACCTGACAAATTCAATGACGAGAGAGTTCAGAAGCTCATTTCGAACAAGCGTCCTATGTGCACATGTAACATCACCTAGAATAAAGTTTTGACTTGAAAACTGTTTGATTTCAGTTTGTAATAACCTGCTAATGCTTATAAATTTCACAAATAAACCATTTTTTTGTTCGTTATAAAAATGAAAAGGTTGAAAACTCTGCTGTGCATAATAATTTAGAACATGCATTTTGAGTGCATTCTGAGTTTATTTTTTATAAAATATACTGTTATCATAGGCTGTTTGTTCAAAAACCAATTATACTCTAATAGTTGAAGACTGGAAAATTACTGGAAATGACTGCAATTCATATAGGTAATTTTGAAAAATAAGAGAAAATATTATTTGCATAATAATTTGGAACACAGTGTAGTCCTGGACATCTCCTTTTATTTCTTAAAGGGGGCTTATTTTCTGATTGTAGATCTGTTATTCCAGGGGTCTGCAACATCGGCTCTCCACCTGTCAGGAAACTCCCATCATGGATTTATATAATCTATATCAGTGGATGTGATGGGAGATGTAGTTTCCCAATGGCTGGAGAGCCGACGTTGCAGACTCCTGTTTTATTCTATTCCACTTTATTTTTTATTCTATTCTATTGCCTAAGCTGCTGCTCTGTACTATTAACATTAGTTCAGAGTAGTGTCGGACTGGGGTGTCTAGGGCCCACCAATGGAATTTCACTCTGGGGGTACATCTGTGGAGTTGATGCTGGGGGCCCACCCTACAGCTACTGTACATGCCTCTTATATTTTGCCTCTTGCTCTTTGCCTCTGTCTCTTCCTTTCTTCCTCTCCCAACGATGTATGCGCAGTTTAAAAAACTTCAGGTCTGGTTCAGAGATTTGCTTTACAGCAGCCACATGGGCCACCGGAACCTACAGTTGACAACTCATTGACTTGTAAGGGAGAGTATTGTAGGCATGTTCAAGGAAGCGGAGAAATTGAACTGTGACCATCAACTATAGTAAATGGTGTATCCTGTCCTATCTGCCACACGCTTCATAAGATCTCTGTGTGTAATTCTTCCTGTGACAATAATAAGGAGACTGCAGAGAAGTGATCTCTACAGAACAGAAGAAAGTGCCAGCCTTCTTATTAGACTCTGGTCTTTCTGAAAACTGAAAGATTTCAGTATTTAACCCCTTACCGCCGGAGCCAGTTTTGGCCTCTCTGACAGAGCCCCATTTTTGAAATCTGTCATGTGTCACTTTATGTGAGAATAACTTTTTGACACTTTAACCTATCCATGTGGTTCAGAGATTGTTTTCTCGTGACACATTGTGCTTTAAAATAGTAAGAAATGTTGGTCCCAAAAATGCTTGTTTATTTGTGAAAAATATAAAAAAATTGTGAAATTTTAGAAATTTACCAATTTTAAGCTTCAAAAATTTCTGCATGTAAGAAAGATAGTTATTCCACTCAAAATAGTTTATAACTAGCATCTACCATATCTCTGCTGTAGTTTGGCATCATTTTTTTTTAATGGTTTTTTTTTTTTTTTACGACATTAGGGGGCTTAGAAATTTAGTAGTAATTTTAAAATTTTCAACAAAATTTGCAATATACATTTTTTAGGGACCAGTCCAGTTCTAACGTGACTTTGATTGACCTGTATGTTAGATACCCCCATAAATGACCTCATCTAAGAAACTACACCCCTTATAGTATTAAAAAACCGCATTTAGGAAGTTTATTAACCCATTAGGTGTTTCACAGGAATTAAAGCAAAGTAGAAGTGAAATTTCAAAATGTAACTTTTTTTGCAGATTTTCAATTTTTAAACATTGTTCACAAGAATACGGTAAATGTGATCAGGGAAATACAACATAATATTGATTTCCCAGATTCTGCCGTTTTCAGAGATATCCCATATGTGGCCCTAGTGCATTATTTGGCTCAACCACAAGCCCCAGAATAGGAGGAGCACCTACCGGACTCTGGGGTCTCATTTTCATTACCATTTTATTTAGGGGCCATTTCAGGTTTGCGGACACCCTAAGGTGCTAAAACTTAATAAACTCCCCTAAAATACCCCATATTGGAAACTACACCCCTTAAGGAATATATCCAGGGGTGTAGTGAGCATATCGACACCACAGATGTGTCACAAAATTTTTTAGCGTTAGGCTGTGAAAATGAAAAACATTTTTTTTTCCAATAATCTGCAATTTTAGCTGAAAATGTTTAATTTTTACAAGGTATCCTGGTAAAAAAGCACCCAAAACCTTGTTACGCAATTTCTTCCAAGTTCGGCAATACCCTACATGTGGGTGTAAACTGCTGTTTGGGCGCATGGCAGGGCGTACAAGGGAGGGAGCGCTATTTGGCTTTTGGAACACAGATTTTGGTGGGGCCATGTCGCATTTACAAAGCCCCCAAAGTACCAGAACAGGTGAAACCTTCCAGAAGTTGCCCCATCTTGGATTCAGCACGCCTCATAGATCTCATCTAGGGGTGTATTGTACATTTTGGGTGCACAGGTGTTCCAAAGTTTTTTTTTTTGCATTGGGCTATGAAAATGAGGGGAAAACGCAATTCCGTCATTGTTTTTTGGGCTTCAATTTTACAGCGTTCGCCGTGCAGTATAAATGACAGGATATCTTTACTATGGGGGTCGGTACAATTGCAATGGTATAGATTTTATATAGTTTTTTTATGTTTTATTACTTTTACACAATAGAAATAGGTCTATAAAAAATTGCGTTTTTATGTTGTCCTGTTCTGATAGCCATAACGTTTTCAGTTTTCTGTATACGGAGCTGATTATGGGCTTGTTTTTTGTGGGATGAGTTGACGTTTTTATCCATTATGGGGGGCATATGCCGCTTTGATCACTTTTTTATTAAGGTTTTTGTGAGGCATTTTGAACAAAATACAGCATTCCTGGTAGTGTTTTTTATTTTTATTTTTAACAGCGGTCACCGTGCAGTATAACTGACATACTAGTATTACTCAGCAGGTCGATACGATTACAGTGATACCCAATTTGTATATTTTTTATGTTTTACTGCTTTTACACAATAAAAACACTTTTATTCAAAAATGAAAACACGTTTTTGCATCGCCATAGTCTGAGAGCCATAACTTTTTTATTTTTCTGTGTATAGAGCTGTGTAGGGGCTTGTTTTTTGCGGGAAGAGTTGACATTTTTATTGGTATAATTTTTGGGGAGACAAGACTTTTTGATCAGTTTTAAATCCGTTTTTTGGAAGGCAGGGTGAAGAAAATACTGCAATCCTAGTAGTGTTTTTTATTTTTATTTTTAACAGTGCTCACCGTGCAGTATCCATGACCAGTTAGCTTTACTCTCTGGGTCGATACGATTACGGCGATACCCTATTTATATAGTTTTTTTTAAATTTTGAAGCACTTTAAAAAAAAAAAGTGTTTTTATTGTGTTAAATAATATTTATGCATCGCTGTCTTCTGAGAGCCATAACTTTTTTTATTTTTCCGTATACAGAGACGTGTAGGGACTTTTTTTTGCGCGATGAACTGAAGTTTTAATTGGTACAACTTTGGTGTTTATATGAATTTTTGATCGCTTTTTATTCCATTTTATGTGCTGCAGGATGTACAAAAATTGCAATTCTGTGACTGTTTTTTTTTTTTTTTTCTTACGGTGTTCACCGTACGGGTTAATTAATGTGACAGTTTTATAGGGTGGGTCGTTACGCACGCGGCGATACCAAAGATGGGTACTTTATTTTTTATCTTTTTTGGGGCGATTGCCGTTTGTAAAGGGGAAAAGGGCGGTGTACGTGTTTTTATTTTATTTTTTGTGTTTGTGTTTTACTTTTTTTCACTTTTGACATTTATTTTTACTTTTTTCACTTTATCTTCTAACAGCAATCCTCAGATTGTTATTAGAAGGCAGGCCAGTGCACAGTATCAGTACTGTGTACTGGTAACCATGACAACGCCTGTCACCATGCCCACAATGCATTGCGGGCATGATGGCGTCACAGATGACCCCGGGAAGTGCCGTTCACTTCCCGGGATCATCAGACAGGGGATCGGTGCCGCACTACAGTGCGGCAGCCGCCGGGAGCAGGCAGGAGGAGCTCACTCCTCCTGCCTGCGGCTTTATTATCGCAGCCATGACAGGCTGCGGTAATGAAGCGGTAATCACCCGCGGCTGGAGCCCACTCCGGCCGCGGGTGATACGGCATGCGGCCAGCGGTATTTTACCGCTGGTCCCTTGTGGCGATCGCGCGCGGCGCGCCCGGGCGATCGCCAGGACGTATGCATACGTCCATTTGCGGGAAGTCACTTCCCGCTACGGCGTATGCATACGCCCTATGTCGGGAAGGGGTTAAAAAATAAAAATAAAAAAAATCGGCAGATACATTCCCTTTTTGGTCTGTTTTGCAGCAAAACCACTTTTGACGTTATATTCTTGTTGTAAATGGACTGTCGTACACCAAAACTAGGCCCATTATACGCCGGGAATGACACTTTGTAATGCGCCTAAATATGGTGCGCTGTGCGCCCCCGTCATGCAATGCGCCTATTGAGGCGCCTTAGATATGTTATACGCCTCCGTCGGGCAATGCGCCTCGATAGGCGCATTACATATACTACCAATGATATGCTATGCGCCGTGGGTTGCACAATGCGCCTTTTTTGATACGATGTTTTCGCCACAATGCGCCTTTTTAGACGCATTAAGTTTTCTATGCAAGGTATACCTGATGCCAGTTTTTAGAAAGTACCGGACTTTCAGGTGCATTTTACTGATTTATTATGCCTAAAACTAGCAGGGATACGTCACTTTTCGGACATGCCGCCCTTAGTGTTTTGTACAATTAACTGAAATATTTAGACTTTATTTGCGGTTTATACCTTGAAGGAGGCATTTCCTGGATCTTTGATGCCGGGTGCATGTTGTCCGGTGCCGTAACCAGCGTAACTAACCACCCAAGGTTCATGGAACGTTATCCAATGTTTAACTCTATCTCCGAAACTATTGAAACAGAAATCTGCATAGTCCATAAATGCTTGGCCGGTGGCTTCATTCTGCCAGCCCCCGGCCTCCTGCAGAGCTTGGGGTAGATCCCAGTGATACAAAGTGACCATCGGTTTGATATTTTCATTCATTAACCTATCGATTAATCGGTTGTAATATTTCACTCCTGCAGCGTTGACTTCTGATTTCAGTCCTGTTGGGAATATTCTGGTCCAGGAGATGGAGAAGTGATAGACCTTAGATTGTAGGCCCTTCAGAAGATACACGTCATGGTCTATCTTGTAGTAGCTGTCACAGGCCACATCGGCAGTTGCATTGTTATCCGCTTGACCTTGTTGTCCAAAAACATCCCATATAGATGGTCCTTTAGCCCCCTCAGCCCAGCCCCCTTCTACTTTGAAGGCAGAAGAGGAAGAGCCCATAAGAAAACCATTGGGGAATGTGTCGTATAAGAAGGCATCTCGCTCTGCTGGTGTCTGGCCAGAAAATTTCTGCCATACTGTGGTAAATGCTGAGCGGGATGGTAAAGCTTTGTCCACAATATTCATGGATCTATGTGACAAGATACAGTGTGTCAAGTAATATAAGGTAAATTAATGCCAACATCTTTATTTACTAAAGTAAATGTCCACCTTATGAAATTCTCTGCAAAAATTACTTGTTTCTTTCATCATCTATAGTTTGATGGTTCCTGAGCTTCATTTTCATATGAAACTCACTATAAAATGTTCCACCTTCATGAAGATGGAGATCGAATGGTGATGACTCTCTCAGAGACACACTAACAGATTATTAGCTTGGACTGGGGCATCAGGCCTGGTGATCCCCTAGGCAGTGTGGACCCTGGGTTATGACAGTAGGGGGGCTGGTCTTCGGAAAAAGGAGAAAGGCAGAGAAACATAGGCAGAAAGAAAAAGGCAGAGTGCAAGAGTCATGTATACTATGTGCAGTCATGTACAGTAGCTGTAGGGTGGGTCCAAATATCAACTTCACTGTCAGGCCCCAAGAATCTACTCTACTGGTGGGCGCTAAGATTCCACTCCACAGGTGGGCCCCAAGAATCTACTCTACTGGTGGTCTCTAAGAATCCACTCCACAGGTGGGCCCCAAGCATCCACTCCGCTGGTAGGCCCCGAGAATCCACTCCGCAGGTGGGCCCCGAGAATCCACTCCGCAGGTGGGCCCCGAGAATCCACCCCGCAGGTGGGCCCCGAGAATCCACCCCGCAGGTGGGCCCCGAGAATCCACTCCGCAGGTGGGCCCCGAGAATCCACTCCGCAGGTGGGCCCCGAGAATCCACTCCGCAGGTGGGCCCCGAGAATCCACTCCGCTGGTGGGCCCCGAGAATCCACTCCGCTGGTGGGCCCCCGAGAATCCACTCCGCTGGTGGGCCCCCGAGAATCCACTCCACTGCATGGCGCCCCGAGAATCCACTCCACTGGTGGGCCCCCGAGAATCCACTCCACTGGTGGGCCCCCGAGAATCCACTCCACTGGTGGGCCCCGAGAATCCACTCCACTGGTGGGCCCCCGAGAATCCTCTCCACGGGCAGGCCCCCGAGAATCCACTCCCCGGGCAGGCCCCCGAGAATCCACTCCACGGGCAGGGCCCCGAGAATCCGCTGCACTGCATGGGCCCCGAGAATCCACTCCACTGCATGGGCCCCGAGAATCCACTCTACAGGTGGGCCCCCGAGAATCCACTCCGCTAGTGGGCCCCCGAGAATCCACTCCGCTAGTGGGCCCCCGAGAATCCACTCTGCTAGTGGGTCCAAGGAATCAACTCCACTGGTGAGCCCCGAGAGTCAACTTCATACAGTTGACTAACCTGACTGATGACTACACCTAAGTCTTCAGCCCTTAGGGTTAGATGTGCCTGTTATGTACACCCATGTGGCCCCTCAAGTACTTGTTGGCCAGTCATGATCAACCTTTCTGATTACTGGGGTCCATTGAAATAGGGACCTGCCACTGGTGTTCCACCTTGCTGATAAGCCTGTGGTATGCTTACTAGGCCCAGTACTATCGGTGTCTGCGATGTCATGATCCCAAGTAACAAGTCACAACGTAATCAGTTGTGAAAAAATGAGAGAGGGAGGGTGGGAAACCATCTCCTCAGGTAAGACAAATCTGCACAGTCCTTTGGCACTGCTCAGTTATGCCACCTATCCTTCATTATGTTATAGACAATCCTAATGGTGCTGAAAGTAGCCAGTACACTATACAGTTACATTCAATTTAGAGCATAAACATACAAACCTTTGATCTAAATGTTAAAATTGCCAGACCAGTAGGCATCCTAGCTCACAGATCACCACTGACTCCAGTCTAATGCTGGACTGGGGTGTCCAGCATTAACAGCATAATGACTCCACTATTTTTTTGCCATGTTGGATGGTTGAGTGTGTTTCAGAGGTGTAGCTTAAAGCTCCGGGGGCCCTAGTGCAAAAACCATAAAAGGGCCCCCACGTATCACGTGCCATCTATAATATTGGTATCTCCTTATGCCATAGAAGGGCCTTTGGGCCTCCGTATGGCTCCAGGGCCCTCTGCACCCGCTATAGCTATGCCACTGGTGTGTTTATTGTTTTTTGGGCTTTGAGGGAGTTTAGCTTCTAAAATCGATAGCTCTAAAAGGAGCAAAATGAAAAGTTGATACAAAGAGTGGGTTAGGAAGGTTCAGGTTAACAATAAGGGTTGACGAAAGAACCCTTGGCTCACCTTGCTTTCCCAGCAGTTGATGTAGGTAATAAATAACTTATGTCATATCCCATGAGCCTCGAAACAGAAGTGCTGATTTCTGAAACGATACAGTCCAGTATGAAATATAAAATTCTGTTTTTTCACAATTAAAAGCCATATGAAAATACCAACTAACTTTGCCAATACTTTGTTACATTGCATAGTTTGGATTTTGGGTTATTTCAGGTCTTTTTCTCCTGTTATATTTGTAGCTACTATGAGCAGAAAACATTTTGTAACTCAAAATTAATACAAGTAAAGTGAAGTATTACATCATATGTAGACTTTAGTTGTGGAGTATTGTACATTGATATTTAAAGGGGAGTTTACACAGCGCTTTTCGCCACACAATTGCGTTAGTTTGCACTGTTGAAATTACACGCTTGCAAGCATGGAATTTCAACGTGAAAACGCACTGCATTGGCATGATTGGCATAGATTTTTACTTCATATCTTTTTTATTCCGTGTCAATTCTGTTATGAGGCGTACAGTATGAGACGAAAAATACAGACATAAAATCATCATCAGAAATACGCTCTGAAGTATAGCGTGTGAACACCCGCTTATAGTTACGTTTTGGAATTATAATTTTCCCAATTCATGGTCTCTTATTAAAGGGGTGTTTCCATTTTGCACTGTGATGTCATGTCCCATTGATAAGCCATCAAAGTCTTAGATGTGTGGCCCTCTGGGACTCGCACCAATCACAAAAATGGGAATACACTATAAAAAATTAATCAGCTCACCCACTTCATTGCGTAATAGAAGACCTCCGAAGGAGACGCGGTGGAGGATGACCAATCCTCAGAAGATCAACAACAGATAAATGTAGAGGCACCAACTCCAAGATAAGAGGTTAGGCCTATGTACCGGGACACTTCGATCTTGGAAATTTTGGGATTTTTATCTTTATATTCCATTTGCCAAACCTCTTATCTCGGAGCTGGTGCCTCTACATTTATCAAAAAAAATGGGCCCCCAAAAGTGTCGACCTGTGCACAACTCTCCAGTCTGTTCTATAGTTCTGAATATAGCTGAACATTCAGTACACTCACCTGTACTGAGAACTCCCATAGAACAGAATAGAGAGTCCTTCACAGGTGCAACTGGCTCTTCATTGTGAGCCAAGACTTTTGGGGACCCATTCCCGAGATAAGTGCAGGTCGCAGAGGTGGCACCAGCACCAATCATACTTTGATGGCACATCCAATTGCCATACCATCAGAGTGTATGGTGGGAAAACCCCATTAAGGATGGGTCCCTAAAAGTCCTTCTGGAGAACTGAGAGGATGTCACACTTGCACATGACTCTCCATTCTGTTTTATGGGAGTTCTGAGAACAGGTGAACGGTGTGTTCACTATACTCGGTACTCCCACAGAACAGTATGGAGAGGTCAGACCTGCACCTATCAGACTTTGATGGCATATCCTATCGAAATGCCATCAAAGTGCAAGTTGGGAACACCCCTTCAAAAACGCAGATAAAGCACATGTTTTATTGGACTACAATTCTGTGAATTCACCTGTCACACAATGGCCGCCATCTTACCTGAATATACTTTAAGGATTTGAATATTTTTATCATCCTCTGATAAAACATTGCAGTCAGTCAATGACAAACTGAAGATGACAATCTCCACATTTCTCTGCTTGTGCTGCAAAACAGTAAATACAAAAATAATTGAGATATTCATCTTAATTCCCACTCTTCATGAGGTCAAACCTGTGTCTGGCTGTATGGCAACTGGTTAAAGCAGGAGCCCTCCACCACTTCTCTATGGATTTGGAATTTTAGGAATACCAAGTCCTGCCCTTTGTCTACGCCCCTCCTCCTCAGTCATTTTTCAGTTCTAAATGGTAGAGATCAAAATGAAGTTAATCCCTCTTTTTGGCAAGATTTTTATCAGCTACTGCGGAAAATCCTTCTGACACATTTAACAGATTGGATTTTGACTTGAAGTGTATTATGTTTTGTAAAAGTATTTTCCGATGTCATCCTGCTTACAAGAACGGGGCACGCACCACAAAGAGAGCGATTACCGGTGTTGGACTGACATTTCTTGGACCCACCAGAGGAACTTAGGGTAACTCTCTCTATATAGGACATGTACACATTCGCTTTTCAGTACTCTTTGTAAAATCACGTTAAAGTAATCATTACAAAAAGCACGGTTGAATAGGACAACTGGTAACTGGTGTGAAAGCCAGCTCCGAATGAGGTTGTCTTCTTTTAGATCTTAGAAGTATATTAGGAGCACGTTATTGTGTAAGACCTTGGGCTCCCCCAGAGGATCATCTGGTATACCAGTAGGTCAGTCTGACACTGGACATTACACTGCAGATGACTCATTCCCATCTGGACCCAAATCATTCCCATCTGGACCCAAATCTAAGAGATTTGATTTGCCATAACATTTGATCCCCAAATCTAAATTGGGTTTAGGATTAGGGCTAAGGTTTTAAGAGGTAAACTTACCATTTATCATCACTCTGGGCCCCTTGACGCTCAAGCCTTAGGTTGGTCCCTTTTACTATCTCGCTTCCGGTGCGACTTTCTGACATCACTTTCAATTTTTCTAGGTTACCCCTATGTTATGGGAATCAGAATAGACATCGGAGATGACGCACAATGTATTATGTCCTGTCTGACATCACTTCCGCTTTCCACAAAATTGGGATAACCTGTGGACACTGTGTTACGTTAGACAGTCGACACTGGAAGTGATGTTGCAGCGGGAGCCAAGCGACCTGGAGCGACACCGAAAGGTAAAAACACCCTGGAAACCATAACCCTAATTTAGAGTTATGAGTAGAGTTAGGGTCAGGGTTAAGGGGTAGAGATCGGGATAGAGAAAAAAAATTCTCTGTTTAGTTTAACACTGGCTCGAGTGAACCTGTAAAAAACAAATGGGGGTTCGGGACTTTCCGAATAAAAAGAGACAGAAGAGTGAATCTCAATATGTGACACCGTCAGAAGAGTGCCCCCTCCCCCCAAAAAAAGAATGCCCCTAATAAACAATATCGACTGCAGATTAGTCCCTGTTATAAGGTACCACATGAACAGGTCAGCAGTGTGCCCTGCCACTAGGGGGAGCTCACTGCAAACATATTTACGTTGCAGTCAAAAATACATAGAAGCTCGTCCTCGTAGTGGTTGCTGCACGCTAAGAGGGCTTTGCTCTCTCTGCTGGGAGTGCAGGAGAACTCCCCCATTTCCAGACATATTCAAGTGGGAACCTATCACAATTACAGCCCAATTACAACATTACTGTACAAAATGAATTCTGAAAGATTATACCGGCATTCAGAACCTGTAATAATAGATGATTGGCCACACGCTACTACTTTTATATCACCGTTAAATTCTGTTCCCTTCCAAATGGTGATGTAAATTAGAGGTAAGTGACCTCGGCAACTAATCAGCAGCAGCACTGGGGACTTCCATGTTTGGAAGTGACAGAATAAAAACAAAAGACTGGAGAGATGCGCCGCTAAAGAGCTAAAGACCTGCGGAAGGTGAATATAAATAGCATTTTATGTCACTGGAGCCCCAGAAGCTGGTATGATTTTTATAGGAGATGGACAGCCCCTAAATAGGGGAACCTAAATCTTACTAAACCATGTCATCCTTGGAGGAAATGTGAACTGGTAAACATTATGGACTGCAATTTTTGCTCCGGTTTCAAGGGGTTTTTCCTATCTCCTAATTTCTGGGTGAGAAGATGGGACGAGCTGGCCAACGAGAAAGGAGAGGTGGCCGCACATGCTCAATTCTCTCCGTTCTCTTCTTTAGGAGTTTTGAACAAATTTCTGTATTCAGAACTCTCATAGAAATTAATAGAGACAGCCGCACAAGCACGGCCACCTCTCTGTGATCTGCGGCCGGCTCAATCCCTTCTCTTAACCTGAAAGTTAAAAGATGGGAATACCCTTTAAAGATTTCCCCTGTGATATTAGAGGAAGGGGAGGAGCATGACCACCAAACTAATCTGCAGTACAACTATTCACCACTATAATACAACTTGTTGCCAACATGTAACTGGGCCTCATAGCAACCAATCAGAGCTCAGCTTTAATTTTTGCACAGCAGTTTGGGAAATGAAAGCAGAGCTCTGATTGGTTGCTATGGGCAATAAGCACCATTTAACTGTTAGACATAACAACCAATCAGAGTTCAGCTTTCATTTTTACAGAGCAGTATAGGCAATGAAAGCGGAGCTCTGATTGATTGCTATAGGCAACAAGAACAGTTTAACAGTTAGACATAGCAACCAATCAGAGCTCAGCTTACATTATTTTAAAGTCACCAGGAGTCAGGATAACAGACACATGTGAACTTTTGCAAAAAGATTTTTTTACTGTATTAACTCTGCATACATTTAGAACATCAACACGATTTTCATATCATAGCTGTTTGGCAAAATAATTTATCCTTATGGCAGAGAGCTCAATACCGTATAGACAGAGATATAGCCAACCCTAATAGCTATCCCTTGGAGCGAAGCACTTCTAATCTCCTTCGGGCGGGTACAATGGCAAATCTTTTTGCAAAAGTTCACATGTGTCTGTTATCCTGACTCCTGGTGACTTTGATTTATTGCGGGCTGGACATCCCGCTCAGGATAACAGTGTCATAGACAGACGTTATAGAATAGCTGGATCCACATATTTGCAGTTACATTATTTTAAGGCAGCATGGGAAGTGAAAGATGAGTTCTGATTGGTTGCTATGGGCAACAAAAACAGTTTAACTGTTAAACATATCAACCAATCAGAGCTGAGTTTTCACTTTTACAGTGCAGTATAGGAAATGAAAGCTGAGCTCCGATTGGTTGCTATGGGCAACAAGCACTGTTAAACAGATCAACCAATAAAAGCTTAGCTTTCATTTTTACAGTGCAGTATAGGAAATGAAAGCAGAGCTCTGATTGGTTGCTATGGGCAACAAGACCAGTTAACTGTTAGACATAGCAACCAATCAGAGCCCAGCTTTCTCTTTTTAAGGCGGTACGGGAAATGAAAGATGAGCTCTGATTGGTTGCTAGGCAACAAAGCCAGTTTTAACAGCCATAGTAAGTTTCAGTAGTATTTGGTTCTCCTCTGACCTTATCCGTTGTCCAGTTTGGCAGCTCCCAGCTATTCAGACAGTCATGCTGTATATTCAGTGCAAGGAAGTCGACAGATTTCTGGAACAAATATGGAACGTAACATGTTTATGGGGTATAGCTTTAGGGGGCACAGCTATATCAGGCCCTAGTAACTGAAGGGGTCCAAAGACCCCCATTGCACAAAGGAAGACAACAGTATTATAAATGCCCTGAACTAACAGATTATCCCATGAAATATAGCTTTTATTAATCTATCATTAATACGTTTTGGAATATGCACCGGATGGAGAAAATGGAAAGAAGAATTAAAAATAGCGAGTGACAAACAGCATGTAAAAAAAACCACACTGCTCTTAGATGATACGGTTTATTATATGGTTTATAATGGCCTCAGGATACAATATTTCCACTACACAATGGTCATTTCTGTGACGCTATATATATATATATATATAGATATATATATATATAAATAATATATATATATTATATATATTATATATATATATATATATATATATGTATAAACTGCAATCACCACACAGAGACCCAGACACGACTGATTGAAGGAAAATCCAACCAATTAACCTGAACATTTTACATGGAAAACCTGTGTATTAGTGCAGTGCAGGCAGTGACTGGCGGCCTATAGCCCTTTCTACAGTATAGTGCGGTACTACATGTCCTGTACTGCTCTTACATGTATTAGTGAGGTGCATGCAGTGATTGGTGGTCTATAGCTCCTCTCTACAGTACAGTGCGGTACTACATGTCCTGTACTGCTCTTACATATATTATAGAGGTGCATGCAATGATTGGTGGTCTATAGCGCCTCTCTCCGTTACAGTGAGGTACTACATGTCCTGCACTGCTCTTACATGTATTAGTGAGGTGTATGCAGTGATTGGCAGTCTATAGCGCCTCTCTATAGTACAGTGCGGTACTACATGTCCTGTACTGCTCTTACATATATTAAAGAGGTGCATGCAGTGATTGGTGGTCTATAGCCCCTCTCTACAGTACAGTGCGGTACTACATGTCCTGTACTGCTCTTACATATATTATAGAGGTGCATGCACTGATTGGTGGTCTATAGCGCCTCTCTACAGTACAGTGCAGTACTGCATGTCCTGTGCTGCTCTTACATGTATTAGTGAGGTGCATGCAGTGATTGGTGGTCTATAGCGCCTCTCTACAGTACAGTGTGGCATTACATGTCCTGTTCTGCTCTTACATGTGTTAGTGAGGTGCATGCAGTGATTGGTGGTCTATAGCTCCTCTCTACAGTACAGTGCGGTACTACATGTCCTGTTCTGCTCTTACATGTGTTAGTGAGGTGCATGCAGTGATTGGTGGTCTATAGCTCCTCTCTACAGTACAGTGCGGTACTATATGTCTTGTTCTGCTCTTACATGTGTTAGTGAGGTACATGCAGTGATTGGTAGTCTAGTATCTTCTCTCTACAGTACCGTACGTTACTACATGTCCTGTACTGCTTTTGCATGTATTAGTGAGGTACATGCAGTGATTGGCGGTCTAGCAGCTCTTTCAATGTTATATGGAGGGACGTGTGGTACATAGACCAAACACTGCATGAATCTCACTAATACATGTAACAGCAGTAGAGAACATGTAGTACTGCACTGTACTGTAGAGAGGCGCTATAGACCTCCAATCATTGCATGCACCTCACTAATACATGTAAGAGCAGTACAGGACATGTAGTACTGTACTGTAGAGAGGAGCTGTAGACTGCTGATACTACTAGAGGTACTAGACCTCCAATCACTGCATGCAACTTACTAATACAGATGTTTTACAAGTAAGATGTTCATGATAATTGATTGGATCTTCCACCAATCATATTTGCCACGGATCAGCAGTGTCTATGACATTGTATGAGGAGTACGGTTCAAGATACAATGTCCCAGAAAAGACTATTGTATGCTGGAAATATTGTATCCTGAGGGAACACTCTAGACTGTGTGGTTCATCCGCAGTATGGATTTCTGACATAGTTCTGTGCAGGTCCATTTGCAAATTTTAATCCTTCTTTTCCAGATCCTAGTGCACAGTGAAAAGAGATTTAGTAATAAATAAAATTTCTATATTATGGGATGATCTGTTAGCAGAGGGCTGAAGACTAGTGGACGCTTTTCTCCTGTAGGGTTTAAGCAAGTTTATGTGGCAATTCCCTTCTCAGATCGATCATTACCTCTGCTGTTTCAGGGATATGCTCAGTATTATAAACGGCCCACGGTAGGACAGGGACAAATTGTAGGTCCAGGAGTCTGAAGTTATAGCTCTAGTTAAAAATGAATTCATGGTCATAGTTAACTAGTTGCTGACTTGGTCTTTTCAGAAATTGTATTTATTTACCAGGAAATTTCCTCGAAGTGACAGACTGGTGTCCAGGAGGGACGGGGTGAGTGCAATGGATATCCGTCCACCTGACAAAACAAAGGCATGGAATTAAGATAATTTATTTATATGATTATTGGCAACCACAGCTAGAAGTGCTGATCACAGCAACAAAGGACGTAACTCATACTTGCCAAGTCTTCCAGCATGTCCAGGAGACTCCCAATAAAAATGAGGATCTCAACTAATTTAGAGAGCACTACTGATCGAAAGGGGTTTTCCATGAATCTCTCTCGCCTCTGCCAATAGGGCTAAAATAAAAAATTAACCTGTACTTTACCTCTCCCATTAGATCACCACCACTGGTTCTTCATCAATGACATCCCTTTCGTGGCTCACTTAGCTGTAAGTCACTAGTGTGTACTCTTGTACACAGATCATCATCGGCGAGGACCCCGTAAGAGACACCGTGGATACAATAGTGATGGCAATATTAGACTGGGGCCAATCAGCGGAGCCAATGCTAAGGGCCCACCGGTGGAGCCGATCCTAGGGGCCCACCGGTGGAGCCGATCCTAGGGGCCCACCGGTGGAGCCGATCCCAAGGGCTCACCAGTGGAGCAGATTCTAAGGGCCCACCGGTGGAGAAGATTCTAAGGGCCCACTGGTGGACAAAATTTTAAGGACCCACCGATGGAGCAGATTCTAAGGACCCACCGATGGAGCAGATTCTAAGGACCCACCGGTGGAGAAGATCTTCTTCTCCACCGGAGGGCCCTTAGAATCTTCTCCACCGGTGGGCCCCTAGAATCTTCTCCACCGGTGGGCCCTTAGAATCTGCTCCACCGGTGGGCCCCTAGAATCTGCTCCACCGGTGGGCCCTTAGAATCTGCTCCACCGGTGGGCCCTTAGAATCTGCTCCACCGGTGGGCCCTTAGAATCTGCTCCACCGGTGGGCCCTTAGAATCTGCTCCACCGGTGGGCCCTTAGAATCTGCTCCACCGGTGGGCCCTTAGAATCTTCTCCACCGGTGGGCCCTTAGAATCTTCTCCCCCGGTGGGTCCTTGGAATCCGCTCCACCGGTGGGCCCTTAGAATCTGCTCCACCGGTGGGCCCTTAGAATTTTTCTCCACCGGTGGGCCCTTAGAGAAGATTCTAAGGGCCCACCGGTGGAGAAGATTCTAAGGGCCCACCGGTGGAGCAGATTCTAGGGGCCCACCAGTGGTGCCGACTGTAGGAGCCCATTCTAGGGGCCCACCGGTGAAGCCGATTCCTAGGGCCCACTGGTGAAGTTTATTCCTGGGTCCAACCTGTGGAACTGATTCTTGGGACCCACTGGTGGAGTTGATTCTTAGGGTATGTTCACACGGCTTAACTGTGGGCGTACAGTACGCCCCGCAATTACACCGGGAGTCCGGGAGCTCACGCCGACTCCTGCGATGCAGGGGGGGATGGGCGGCAGCCCGCCGGAACATAGACTGTCACAATTCACGGGCACGTAAGCGCCGTGAATAAATCACGTCAATTATCTCCCCACTCAGACAATATGATTGTATTGTATGAGCGGGGAGAGGAGGCGTAATCCATAGTTCTGTATGAGAACTGTGGATTACCGTAATGATTGGGGCGTATTTCGCCCATATTAGAGTGCAGTACGCGCTCAATACATGGCGAAATGCGTCCCAAAATAAGCCGTGTGAACATAGCCTTAGGGTCATATAATGGTAGAACTATTTTTCTACACCTTTCTGCAATACCATTTTATTGCAGAACAGTGTACAAGTAATCATGCCCACTAGTGGTCAAGTACCCTAGTGGGAACATAAGTAAAATAAATTTTTAAAAAAATGTAAAAAACAGTTACACATAATTGGTATTGTCACATCCGTAAAAGTCTGATCTATTGAGACACAACCTCATGTATCCCGTACAGTGAACACCGTAGAAGAAAAGAAAATTGCCAATGTTAAACTTGTGGGGGTTTTTGGTAATTTCACAGCCCCCAAAAAAAATTGGAATAAAAAGCAATCAAAAAGTCGCATCTGTCCCAAAATTGTGCCCATAAAAACTACATTTCAGCCCGCAAAAAACAAGCCCTCACTCCGGTCCATAGCTGGAAAACCCCAAAATTTATTGGTCGCAGAAAGTGGCGCTGCAGTGCAAAGTTAAAATAAAAGATTTTTGTTTTTAATGTACTAAAACATAAGTAAAACTCTACAAATTTGGTATCACCAGAATTATACCGACCTGCAAAATACAGATAACATATAATTTTTTACGAACCATGAACTCCATAAAAACAACCCTTTCCCCACCATAAAAATGGCACTACATGTTTTTTTTTACATTCCGTCCCACGCATAATTTTCTTCGGGTTTCCCACTAGCTTATAAGATACAGTCAATGACACCATTAAAAAGTACATCTTCTCTCATGCAAGAGCCAAGCCCTCATATGACTGTAGATGGCAAAATAAAAAATGTAATGGCTCTTGGAAGGCGGGGAGGAAGGCTATGTTCACACGGCGTAATTGCAGCGCATACAGTACGGCCGCAATTACGCCAGGTGATTTGAGAGTCGCGCCGGCCCCATTGACATGCATTATTCACGGCGCTTATTCGCCGCAAGTAATTGACGTCACTTATCTCCCCGCTTGTACAATACGATCGTATTGTATGAGCGGTTAGAGGAGGCGTTATCCATAGTTCTCTATGAGAAGTATGGATTACCGTAATTTCGGCGCGCATCTCGCTCGTATGAGAGCGCAAATACGCCGTGAAATACGGGCCAAAATTAGGCCGTGTGAACATACTCGAAAGAACAAACACGATGAAAAGCAAAATAGGCTCTGGTGGGAGGGGTTAATGGGAGGTATTATAGATTGAAGCAGCGCCACTCTTGTCTATAGGTTGTGGTTAGTACTGCAGCTTGGACCCATTTTGCATTATAATTTCTTTACTTAGTTACTAAACTGTAGAGCGGTGTAATGGACCTGGATTTCTCACAGGTAGAGGTATATATATTCCTGGCTGACCTCGTGCACCCCTGGGGGGAGTGCGACGTCGCGATACACCCCAAGCCAGGCCGTCGACCCTCGAGTGGGCCGGCGCAGGCTTTTCCTAACAGATTGGCAGCAGATCACTCAGTGCACTATGCTGGATGAATATAGAACATATATAAATTTATAACACGTTGTTACACTCACCTCCAGCAGAATACTTTTGGTGATATAGGGTGTACACTCTCTCATGGGCGTCTAGAAGAAGCTGCAGAGATGGAACATCTGTTGTATCAGAAGGAACATCAAATGTTATCCAGGTGTGGACCAGATCCCGGAATGAACGGAATACAAGTTCAGCATATTGTACGTAGGCATCGACAGGGCTGGTGCCAGTCTTGGACAGTCTATCGAGGTCGCTGCCATGTAAGATCAGAATTGGTTTAATGTCAGCTCCATTCAGCTCCTGGAGAAGGGTCCGGTAACACCGCAGTTGTCCCCCCATCCTTGTCCTTCTTCAAGTCCACTTGTACCTTGTAATGGGTGACACCATACTTCTGCAGGGTCTTCATCTGAGCTCCAATGTTATTAAGCACCTCATCATTGCACCCATGCACCTTACTCAGCCCATCTCCATTGTAAGACTCTTCAGCATGACTCCACAAGGCTCCACTGATGGCCATGAAGTCCTTCTCTACTGGCTTGGAGATGCCATAACATAGTGAGGGGATGAGGAGAAGGAGGACTCCTCTCCACACTGCTCCCATGGTCACTAGTGTTATCCAACACATACGCTGGTTATGACATTTATACCGTGGCCGGGCCTGTAAAACTCACAGTATCTCCTAAAGAGAGAAGAAAACTGCTGAGAACTATTTATGGATGAATGCTAATCTATGACACTCTGGAGGGAATATCCACATAATGTCATTTGTATATTATTAGAAGGATTACTGTAGGTTCTCAGCAGGAAAAAGCAGAACATGAGCCTATATTCAGGTCTACTCCGGCCCCTATTCTTCAATACATGCATTATGCCTGGTATTTTCGGACAGCCTGCCAGCAAATAACGGGTGGAGGGTACTGGGAACTGACGGATGTGTCTCCATAACAACAGACTACAAACAAGTCCTATGTAGTCAGATCCTGAAGTCGTGCATTACTTACCACCTTCTTCTATTGTCCATAGGTTAAATGGGAAAGCAAGAATAGGACTATGCCGTCCGTGACCATTAAGTGGGTGCTCCCACCATCGACTTTCAAGGTATGTCGATAAAACATGCCATCAAAGTATGCTAGGTGTGGGTGTCAGAGGTGGGACCCACATCTATCTCAGATAGTCCCTGAAAATTTCTGCTCAGACTGGAGAGCCAGGCACGCTTGCACACTCCTCTCCATTCTGTTCTATGGGAGCAGTGTGTTTGGCCGTACTCAGAACCCCCATTAGAATAGAATGGAGTGTAGTGTGCAAGCGTGACCGGCTTTCCATTCTGAGATGAGACTTTTGGGCAGGCTCAGACTGGCCCACATGGGTATAGGCGAGAACCCCGGTGGGCCCCTGAGCATGGTTAGACCTGGAGTTGTTTTTTTAACTGCATGTACATGGAAGAGGCAGAAAAGCAGAGAAAGAAAGGCAAAAAGCAAGAGGCAAAGTAGAGGAGACATGCACAGTCATTTACAGTAGCAGTAGGCTGGGCCCCTAAAATAAACTCCACCGGTGGACCCCTATAATCATCTTCGCCTGTGTGCCCTAGACACCCCAGTCCGACACTACTTTTGGGGGCCTGGTTCCATAATAGATGCAGGTCCCACTTTCAGACTTTGATGGCGTGTTTTATCAATAGACTTTGCTTTTTTTATTGCAATCTCTAACCATTAAAAGCGTGGTCTCACTACATTGATTCATCTTACCTCAGTCCTGTTTTCTTGGTTTCACTTTGAATTCAGGGGCGTGTTTACTGGCTTCTACTAGGCTGCAGTAGAAGCCAGGTCTGTAGCTATAGCAACCAGTGATGGCAGCCTATCAGGAGAGATCAAACAGGTCTGTAGCTATAGCAACCAGTGCTGGCAGCCTATCAGGAGAGATCAAACAGGTCTGTAGCTATAGTAACCAGTGTTGGCAGCCTATCAGGAGAGATAGAACAAGTCTGTATCTATAGCGACCTGAGGAGCTGATGCAGCCAATACAAGAGGGGACATATATTGCAAAGTGACTTATTTTTGCAAGATCTTTAACATAAAAAGTAGCAATCCTTGTAGTGAGACAACCCTTTTAAGGACACAGGTTTGCCTAAGAGCTGTATACACAAAACGGCTTATGTTCATCAAGACAATTTCACAAAGTACATTCACAATACAAAGAACGTTCAAGACAAAACTTCAACACTGTAAAGTCTGAGATAAGAGACGAAGGGGCATAGACCCTAGCTGTGTGCTTCTACCCATTCGATTTAGTGATAAGCAGGGGGGTCCCAGCACCTAGGTCCCCACCAAGCAAAACCTCTAACACATCACAATGTCTTCAGCTCTTAGAACCAGCAAGTAGCCTTTCATAATACAGTAGCTCAAATTCTTTGCAAACTTTTTTTGGTTTGTTCCCTACTCTGTTCCCTACTTGCGTACAGCTGCAAGTGACGCTCCTGATGCTTCGCTTGCAGCAGTTTCCTACACTTCTGCTATCGCAGCCCTGAAGGTAGAGCTGTAATCTAAAGACGCATAAGTATATTTATTAAGCCACATCGCTAGGTTAGATCACTGACCTGCTATTGCGCATCCACCAATGCCTGATGTAGAAAGTGGATGCAGATATGGAGACCATCACTGCACAGAAAGTTTTATTCTGAAATATATTAATATTCCAAATTGACTTTTTTTTACAAAATGTAATATCTTTTGTGCATGAAACGCGTCACTCACTTTGTATCATGTAATTGTACATGGTTTTAAAAGGATTAAATAAAAGTATTTTATTTTTTATAGTGGAAGCTGGAGAAAACTACATTTTTGATGTACAGTTGAAACCATAAGTTTTCATCCACTACCTAAAAAGCCCCATCTGCAGGTTTTTCCTCACTCTCTGACATGAAATCAGAATAAACCTTCCCCGTTTTAGGTCAATTAGGAACCAAAATTATTAATGAGAGAATTTAAGGCATTTTTATTACTTTCTGAAAAGTCAAAAGTTTCCATACACTGGGATTACTCTGCCTTTACACAATTTGAGACCACCAATATGATGTCATGACTTTGGAAGCTTCTGATAGAAGTTGCAAATAAACCTGAGTTGATTAGAGACACCTGTGGATGTATTTTAAAGCGCACCAGAAACACTGCTTCTGAGTGTAACATCATGGGAAAGTCTAAAGAAATCACCCAAGATATTAGGAAGAGAATTGAGGACTTGCACAAGTCTGGATCATCCTTGGGAGCAATTTCCAGATACCTGAAAGGCTCTCGATCATCTGTACAAACAATTATACGCAAGTACAAACAAGATGGGAATGTCCAGCCATCATACCACTCAGGAAGGAGATGGGTTCTGTGTTTCAGAGATGAATGTGCTTTGGTCAAACATGTGCATATCAACCCAAGAACAAAAGCAAAAGACCTTGTGAAGATGCTGGCGGAAGCTGGTAAGATTGTGTCATTATCCACAGGGAAACAAGTGCTGCATCAACATGAGCTGAAAGGTCGCTGTGCCAGGGAGAATCCATTGCTCCAAAATAAACATATAAAAGCCATATTAATGTTTGTAAATGCACAGGAACAAAGAGCTACATTTCTGGAGACCGTTCCTGTGGTCTGATGAAACTGATTGGACATAATGACAATTGTTATGTTTGGAGGAAAAAGGGAGAAGCTTGGAAGCCCAAGAACACCATCCCAACTGTGAAACACGGGGGTGGCAGCATCATGTTGTAGGGTTGTTTTGCTGCAGGAGGGACTAGTGCACTTCACAAAATAGATGGCATCATGAGGAAAGATTATGTGGCAATACTAAAGCAACACTTTATGCAATCACTCCATTTACAAGTAAGACCCTTGGCCCTGTTCACATCTGTGTCAGAAATTTCATTTGGGGCTTCCATTGCAGAGGTGGAAACAGATCCGGTTCACGCTGGACACCAACAGCACTCCATTGATTACAATGGGGTCATTTGGATTCTCATCGTTTTAATGAATATCACACCATACGGCCCTGTTTTGTCTGTCATTTTTGACAGAATCTGCAACAGAGGCTCCAAATGGCACCTCCAATGCAGATGTGGCCCAGGCCATCTAGCCATAGCTCCATATAAACTGCAAAGTAGCATGGATCTTGTAGAGTGTAAGCCTTTGCGGACTGGGTCCGCTCTCCATCTGCACCAGTTGTTTGCCATTTATCGTCATCATTGTACTTGTTTGACCTATGTTATGTATGTACCCGTCCTGGAGCTTTAAAATAAATAGTAATCTGTAATACGGTGCACAGAGGTCTATGGCTCCATATTATACCTCATAAGGTGGAGGTTTCTCAGAATTTAACCTGCCCAACCACCCCACAAACGTAGCAGAATAAAGATCAACCCCATTCAGCCATGTTGTGGGATTCTGACAACAGAAGTAGAAGGGATATTTGCTGTTTTTGCTGGGTTCTCATGAAAGTGTAAACTCAGTGCTGTTATATCAGGTATTTATAGATGTTAATGGTAAGGGTCTAGAAACCGCACAGAGTCTACAGACGCTCACAGGTGCAAGAGTTGTCAGGTAATATTCACATTAAAGGGGTGTTCCCACCATAGGTTTTGATATAGCATATTGATAACATATTCCATCAAAGTCTGATAGGTCTATAGACAAAATGGCGGATCCCGGCGCATCCCATTTTGTCTATAGTTGTATCCGTTTGAGAGGAACTCCACCACTGAAGGAACCGCGGCTGCCGCGTTAAAGGGCTACGGTGCAAAAAAGCCCTGTAGGTGCCTATGAGCGTTGTGTCTCTATAATATATGCACAACCCTACTCGGTGAGTGAATTTTCTACTCCCAACCCTTATATTGTTTTAACATATTTCACGATTGTGCGCCCCCTTTTCTCTTTTCTACATAAAGTCTGATAGGTGTGACTTGCACTCCTCTCGGGAACAAGCCCCCAAAAGCGTCGAGTCCGAATAGGGTGGCTGAATTACTGGTTTAGACACAGGTCTGGCTGCCCCCTCGGTTCACTGTGGCACTAAACTGCTCCAGTGTAGCTTGTCCTCTGCTGTTGCACACCTTCATACAGGATTTCACCTCTTATATCAATGGCATTTGGGGCGCTGCAGTTTCCACATCGCTTATTCACAATGCCACCATTTGTCCACTCACGATACACTTTCGCCACAGCAGCAGCCAAAAATTCACAAACTGTAGTTTCAGAATATTCCTTTTCTAACTATGACAGATAAGCCCTTTTACCCATGATAGCAATGATGGATATGTGTACAGACAGCCGATCGCACACTTTACATACCCACTAAGATAGCTCACCACACAGAATGGAGAGAGCACAGCACTCCTCTATGATGGGAACTCCCATAGAACAAAATGGAGAGAACACAGCGCTCCCCTGTACTGGGAACTCCCATAGAACAGAACAGAAAGAACACAGCGCTAGCCCTGTACTGGGAACTCCCATAGAACAGAATGGAAAGAATACGGCGCTAGCCCTGTACTGGGAACTCCCATAGAACAGAATGGAGAAAGCAGCGCTCCTCAATAGTGGGAATTCCCATAAAATAGAATGGAGAACACAGCGCTCCTCAATACTGGTAACTCTCATAGAATAGAATGAAGAGAACAGTGCTCCCCTGTACTGGGAGCTCCCATAGAACAGAATGGAATACACCTTGCTCCCCTGGGAACTCCCATAGAACTGGGAACTCCCATAGAACAGAATAGAGAACACAGCGCTCCCCTGTACTGGGAGCTCCTATAGAACAGAATGGAGAACCCTGCGCTCCCCTGTACCAGGAACTCCCATAGAACAGAATGGAGAACACTGTGCTCCCCTGTACTGGGAACTCCCATAGAACAGAATGGAGAGAACACACATGACTTCCTTCATGAGCTATGCTTCTGACATCAAAAGTGGTCATAATAATCCAACTCAACTGTGTGGGCAACAACAGACCCTACCTGACAGCTTTTCCAAATCGGAGACATTTATAGACATTACATAAATTTTCGGAAAGTGTCTGGATAACGTAGAGTCACATGAAGAAACATCTCCGTTATAGACTTGCAGATTATGAGCCACAGGCAATTTGCAGCCCTTAATGTTCATGTAATAGAGCCTCTGCGGCTGAAGGAAATTGCACGGATGCACATTACTAGTAGGCGGCTATTACCAGCGTTGTTCTGTATTGACGTGTTGCCACCAGAACACTTTATACCAATGAAGAGAACAGGATGGGAGACACTTTTCTTACAGCAGACTTTGCTTTTGACATTGGCTGAATGTATTACTATATAGATGCAATGAAGAACAAAAAGGAAACAGCACCGCTTCAAAAAATGTGATAATTAACAACCTAAGTCCATAGAAAATGCTACATTTCGGCTCTTCTATAGAATTTCGAATGGCTCTATAGAAAACGCAGCATTTTGTATGGACTTGGGTGATTACATAGCACATTTTATTTTTTTAAGTGGTGCCGCTTCCTTTTGCCATTTTGGAGTTGTTGGGTGTCCTAACTCCGGGAGCTTTGCACACTACTATACATTGCCTGCATATACGGTGCAGTTCCCTTACACACAGTTTTATATAGATGCAATAGGTACACGGAGAAAAAAGAAAAGACAGCTGTATACAATTACAACTGTAATAGATTGACAGATCTACAGCACTTTCTGTAAGCCGTAACAAAAATGACCCGATCCGTTATATACAGGATAATATCCAAAGTGACGCCATAAAATAAAAGGCAACAAATTATATTAAAAGATGAAGCAAGAACCTACTTTACATACGGATTCACACAGAACAAAATGAAAGGGTAAGTCAGATATAAAAGAGATGTTCCCACTATGGACTGATGGCATATTGATAGGGTAGGCGATCAAAGCCCGAGGGTCCCACTTCTGGGAAATTACCTTATTTCAGGAACAGGCAACCAAAAGTGTCGACTCAGAATGGAGAACCGTTCATTTTCACACAGCTCACCAATATGGACTATGGGAGTTACAAGTACAGACGAACATTTTGCTCCCCTGTAATGGAAACTCCCATAGAACAGAATGGAGAACACAGCGTTACCCTGTACTGGGAACTCCCATAGAACAGAATGGAGAACAAGGGGATCCCCTGTACTGGGAACTCCCATAGAACAGAATGGAGAGAACACAGCACTCCCCTGGGAACTCTCATAGAACAAGAAAGGAGGGTTGTTTGCAAGCATGATCGCTTCTCCATTCTAAGCCAAGACTTTCGGGGACCTGCACCTATCAGGCTTTGATAGCCTACCTTATCGATATTTGCAAAGTCTATGGTGGGAACAACCCTTTAAAATGTCAGTTGTCAGACTTTTTTTTTTAACAAATAGCTTTAGGACAAGTCTTCAATATAGAATAGGTGGCGGAAGTCCCAGAGAACCTTCTCTCCAGTATTTGACACAGTGATGTCCATTCAAGTGAACAGCGTCAAATTGCAATACTGAACGCAGCCAGAAATACATGGACGTCACTGTATGGGGACTGGAGTAAAGGGAGCCCCTGCTGCATCTTTGTTCAGCTGATCAGAGGCAGTCCTCACATTAGGACCCACCTCAATATACATTAGTGACCTTTGCATTACGATAGAGGAGTAATATCTGGAAAATCTTTTTCCAAGTTAAAGTCCTGACAGAACAGCAGGGTACACCACCCAGAATGTAGAGTAACTCTATAAGATGCAATAAATGCTTCTTAAAAAGGCACACAGCACTGCTGTTTAACCAAAAATAAAAGCATAACTCCATTACATTAGAAATGTCCTGAATTCGCAAGAGATAACGGCTGCAGCAATATCAATATACAATATTTTTTTCCGAGCTTTTGCCAAGGCTGAAAGGTGAACAAGGGACAGTTTAAAAAAAATAAAAATCCTTAAAACGTGTAACGTTCACGTCACACAGGAAGTCCTAAAATATAAGGATCCAAATGTTACAAAGTCTGAAGATAAAAGTTCAAGAAGTCTTTACACGGGGAAAAAAAAATAAAACAAGTGTCCATGGACCATTAGTCCTCCAGGATGTAGTTGGGGTTTACAACCAAGTAGGGGTCGTCATCCTTAGTAGCGTCCCCTTCATCTGCGGAGCCTTTCAGGCTGCTCTGTAACAATTCAATCAAGATTTGATCCTGAAAATAAAAGGAGAAAAAGAAAAAAACACTTTAATTTAGGCAACACGATATATCACCGCTATGTTATCAGGGGTTGCTTAATTGCAATATATTAGGTGTACACACTGATAGCCTCTGATGGCTGTCAGTAAACAAACATTCAAGCTCTACTACACTGTAATAAGGCATTTAATCCTGATCAGGAAGGGTTTTTCATCTCTCATGTAATCAAGAACATTTCCATTCACTGACAACAAGCAGGGAGTTGAGGAATTGAAACACACTGTGTTAGAAAGTTACAGAACATTTTGTTATATAATTTCTCATTCCCATGCATAGAATTAAAAGGGGTTGTACCTCCTTTTTTATTGTTGGTGCTATGCTTGTGGGGTGGAGCAGCCCAGAGCCGGGAGGCTAGGCTTGGCAGCAGTGGGTTGTGCCCCTTGCTGGTGTGGTTGTTGCCGTGGCGGTGGCCGCCATGCAGTGCTATATCCATTAGTGTAGGGACCCACTTTAAGAGGTCGCCGTGAAGTGGCATGTGGGCCTATGCATTTTGATCAAAAAGTATACTAAGAACCTCCTGTCCATTTTTGTAAAGTTTTGCTGATAAGCATTAGATCAACGTATGTTGTGAGGATGTGCGGTCCAAAAATCTCTCTCCCCTCCTAGTGTAAGTTGTACCTCCATATACTTTCATCATCTCTCTAGCAGATAGGTGATAAATGTCTGATCCCTGAGGATCCTAGTGATGTTCCTCATGATTGCTGGAATGAGGGAAGGGGCGGCCAGGATCCCCTGACCTTCCATGGCGCACGAGTTTCTGACGGGCCAGTGGCCGAACATGGGCAATATGGGACCAACTAAGAAAGCCGAGTGCACTGAAAAAGGACAGGGGACTTGGGACCAATATCTACCTTAGGATACATTATTATTTGGAAATGGTCCCAATTCCATCAGGGTTAAGCCAAAAAAAAGTATACAACCTTCTACAGTATTTTGGTCAGTATTCTACATCAGTATCCAAGAAGGGCAAATCTTTCAATTATACCCTCTAGCTGTGTAGGTTTCTTTCCTGGTTTAGACCTTGTTCACATCTGCATTGAATGTTCTGTTTGGAACCCGTGGACGTGAAATAGAAATGGTTTTACAATGATACCTGTGGTGCCCAAAAGGAACCCATAGACTACAACGCGGACCGTCGGCTTTCAGCCACGTCTGTTATTCCAACAGAAACAAATGCACTATTTTCTCCGTCATATTTGCCGGAATCTCCAGTGGAAGTTCTGAATGGAACCGGAGTCACAGATGTGATCCAGGCCTTACAAATACTGATCAAAATACTGCCATGTAAACCCAGCCTTCTAGTGCCTGCAACTGCGTGGCGAAATGGCTCCACCATCAATTCAGTGATGATGGTGACAACAAATATGGCCACCATTCCACCTAACGCAGGAAGCATCATGCAACTTTCCAGATTTCTAAACTACAGATTTGACGAGTTATGGCCCCATTCACAAGTTATTTTTGCTGCCTGTTCATGATATTCATTAAGATACCATTAAAAATTAATCGTACCAGACACCGCAGCAGAGCAGCAACGGGGCCGTCGATATCTATTAGGGCAAACTTAGTCCTAACTGAACTACCTGTGCCCCATTTAGCAAATGTGTTTCTGCATCAGACATAAAAAGTGTGGTTGACCAAGCTTGTGTCCAGTGCAGAACCAGACATGTTCTCTACATAGGACTACTTTGACCTATAAAACTGAATGGCCCCGTCGCTCCTCTGCGGCGGTATCCATCGGGATGAATTTTTACAGTGTCCTGACAAGATACCACGAGTGGGCGGCAGAAATAAGATGTGAATAAAGCCTTATGCTGGAACAGCACTGACAATTGTACCAATGCATGGCCGATTTAAACATATAGAAACAGTCCCCAGGATATGAACAGGATAGGGAATTGTAGGTTTGTTCTTAAGTTGAATTTGTATGCAAGTCATAACAGGTAGATTTATTAAATTTAACTCCAGCACAAAAGTTTTTTTTTTTTCATTTTGGATAGTGCAGGGAAGGGCTTTTACATTTGTTTTGCTGTCTTTGCCCTTAAGAAGATTTCACCTCATGTGCTGTTGTGGCATGCTGGAATGTGTCGTTTCACACCTACTATCTGCTGTGGAACATGGAACTACAAGTGCCAGCATGCCCCATAAGTCTCCGTTTGTAACTAGGGGACAGATGTAAGTCGGAACGGTGTAAATCGAGGACTGTATCCTGTATATAAGACTGCATTACCCAGACACAGGTATACAGCTAAAGTAGTACACAGTGTCCAGCAACTACCGAAGAAAGTTCTGGGAAGAGGAAGGGGGCGGGAGTTGTCATATGACAACCGCCTTCTCTGAAAGAATTGTTTTCTGTTGTTCTTAAGGAAAAGAACTGATTGCACTAATTACTAGAGTTCATTTAGAAATCTTATCGGCAGAAGTGTATTATAAGCGCCGGAGCCGGCAGTGCGGACACTCACATAATGAACAAGCCTGTGAATCACTTTCTCGATAATTTGCTTGCGGTTAACGAGTTCTTCTTCAGAGTCAATTTCTGATTCAATCTCCTTCAGGTACCAGTTAATGAGTTCACTTCTTTTTTGGGAAGATTCGTCCTCGTCTGTAGGGAGAAAAAACAAAACATTAATCCCTTCACATTCGGTTTATTTTGGGCTTTAAGGACAAAGCTTCTTTTTTTTCCCATTGTCGCATTATAAAAGCAGTAGCTTTTTTATCTTTCCATCAGTGCAGGACTTGTGTTTTGAGTGACAAGTTGCATTTTTTTTAGGACCCTTTAGGTTACATATAACTTAGTAATTTTTTTTTAATTAATAAAACTTCAAGGCCTTCCGTTTCCGGCGCCATCATGGAGTGGGACCGGGGGGGCCCGGAAAGCTCCGGAATGGGGACGTCCCCGCAGCTACATCCCCCGCCAAAAAAACCTCTACCACCCCCCTCCAGCAGAATCCCTCGGGAACCTAAGGACCGCTCCGGACCCGGTAAAACTGCGAAAACGAAAGAATCCCTGCATACCACTGGCCGGAAAAACCCGCGCTCCAAGCCCGCCAGGAAGTGAGGTGCGCCGCGCTGCTGAGCTCCATAAGCAGACAGTGTCCTTCAATCAGACTCCTGGCAGCCCTTGTACAAACGGCTAAACAGATCCCTGACCAGCCCGGGACTACCTCCCTGCATCTCACTGACAAACTGCGGGAAAAACATTTAACCCGAACTCCCTCTGTTCCTTACTTTTGAAGGGGTTAATATCAGGTGGAGCTGGGGGCCTTTCACCCCCACACCCATCCTCCGTCCGGGGTTTGCTTCCTTCTATTTAACCCTAAAACCCTGATGCGCCAGTTAACTGAGGGAAACATTCCTCCCCCTGGAGCGGGGATTTACCCGGGAACCCCCCCCCTGCGGGCTACCTATGTTGTTTCTTGCCAAATTTCCCCCTAGACTCCCTCTGCTGCTAGCCAAACTAAAAGGGGAAAATCTCTCTCTGGACCTACAGGCCCCCCACCCGGAAACCCCCCCCTTGTAGGCTGCTTGGAAAAATTTTTTAAACCCCCTAGACTCCCCCCCGCTCCCAACCAAAATAAGGGGGAAAATTTTCTTCTCGGGGAATGCTGGCTCCCTCCCCTAGAGCCTCACTAGGGGCCATTATATTTTGGCACCCCAGTTCCTATTTGCAATACCCACGCATGCGAACCCTGCTTTTAGTAAACCAGTTTGGCAAACCTTGAACGATATTGTTTTTGGGGATTTTCCCAACTGATGTAATTAAACCCAACAAACATACCCCATACCACATCCCTACGCGCTGATCCTTGCTGCGCCACCCACTACCCCCTTACCGGGGCTTCCCCCCCCTAATTTGGGAAAAACAGGCTCCGCTAAAATCAACAACTGGGAGGAAAAGTTTTTAACGCAATTTTTTATGTTTGACCCCCTTTACCGCCAATCGCAACTTGCATTTTTAAATAGGAAAAAAAAACCTGTGTAAATGGGGGCTACAAAAATGCCAAACAGCGGGCAGAGAACCCAAAACCCCCATCGGCCCTGCACCAACCTCTCAGATCAACCCCCCAACAAGACTCCATGGAGGACCCCTCCCGGGGTCCAAGGGGATTCGCCACACCTCAGTAGTTATTCCTCCAACCAACGGGGCCCAAGTTTTCCTCAGATACTTTTCCCTCAACTAGATCCCTCGGGCACAGACTTAAAATCCATAGTGGCCGGGGCCAAACAAAATCAGTAACCTCCAACACCCCCTTAAATGGCTCTTTTGCAAAAATTTTGTGGCTCAGGTAAAAATTACAAAGCTTTTGGAGACCATGAGCTTCAAAATTCAAGAAATGAGATTGATATTAAAAAACTGCTCAGAACTCTTCAGTGTCACCCAGGAGAACAAACGCCTGAGGATAAAATTCATGACCCGGAATAGACTCGAAGAAACAATTTAAGAATTTTAGAAAACAGAAGCGATACCCCCGGGGATTTGCCTATCCTTTGCGAAGAGATTCCCAGAAGCCTTGGGCCCCTGAAGAACCTTGCAAGGGGAAGGGGCACTGGGCAGGCCCAGCCCTCAGAAGGGGGATCTCGTGCCCCTAAAGGGATGCCAGGGGGGCCTTGAGGGAGAGACCACGCCAGGTCACTTGCAAATTCTGGACTTTTAACCGACAAGGTAGATCCAAAGGGGCCATAAAGACCAACTAGATCTTATCTTAAAAGGGCAGAAAGATCTTATCTTTGAAACTTTTGGGGGAAGCGTTGGGAAAACGGAGACATTTTCCCCACCACTTTCTGACTTATTTTCTAAAAATTAAAGTTTGCCCTTCTCTCTCGGCATTTTGAAAGTTTTTCCATAAAAGGAAAAACATCTAAACTTTCCACGCCAGAAGCAGCTAGAGGGCATTTCAATCCACAAAGGGGGGCCCTCGATCTTCACCTCCCCTTTATCGCCAAGAGATCTGCCCTATCATCAAGATTCTCTCTACATTTTGTAAAAATTTCCGCCCCCTTAAAGAAAAAAAAGGGGTCCCTTCACAATCTGCTCTTCAGCAACCCCCAAAGGAAAAGAAACGCAGCATCCAAGAGACCCCTTGAAAGGACACCCCATCTTCAGATTTTGCCTTGTTGGTCCTGTAGCCCTTTTCAGTTTTGTTCATGACTCTACCAATTTAATTTATGACTCAGGGGGTTTTCAGTGACCCTCAATTTACCATTCACGGTATCCTTTCACTATCCAGGGGATAGACGTTGGTGATTGGCCCATTAAAAGAAATTTGACCCGCAAGTTTTTTGCTTGTGATGGGGTGAGGGGCGTCCCCTTTTGGGCCCCCCCCCCCGGGGCCGGGCTTTATGACCGGTGGTGGGCTGACGGGGTCTCCCCGGGGCCGGGCAATATGGGCAATTCAGGCTTTTAAGGATATTTTTCCCCGATGTTGGGGGGGCGGTTTGTTTCCTGTACTGCAAGTTTTTTTTTGTCCTATGTCCCACCCGGAGGAAAAAAGAGAAGCCGTTGCACATCATGGGGAACTTTTGTATTTTTTTTTTTTCCCCTCATGTGGGGAGATGGTCTCTCCCTAATTTTCAGTTTTGTTTTGGTTTTATGCGCGCCCGCCAGACACTTTTCACATGCTTCTTTAATGCAATCCCCCCATGCGGATAGAAACATGGAATGTAAGGGTCTCGCTTTCCCAGTAAATTTTAAAATGGTTCTGCGCATCTAAAGCTTAAGATAGATATTGCCCTCCTGCAGGAGACCCACCTGCCTGAAAAAGATTTTGAGAGGATGAAAGATTTGGGTAGGCGGGGTTATGGTCCCCTGCGGTTTGACAAAAAAGCGGGGGTTTTAAAACTTTGGGGGGGAATGTGTAAAGGGAAAATGTTGTCGGTCACAAACATGATACCCAAAGGGCGAGGGTCAACACTACCTTAAAAACACGGAATTTTGTCTATACAAAATACTACGTCCTAATCGGGGAATCACATTCTTCATAAATTTGGGGGAACAAACAACTTGGGGATGTTGTAAAATTTTAAAGGGTAAAGGGGGGGGATTTTTAACTCGACCAGCACCACCGGGAAGTAGCGGGTCCCCCCTACCCTTTGAACTCCTTGTAGTGGGAATCAGTCTGGGCCCGACTTGCAACAAGAAATGTAGGATTATGGCGATTACATAACCCTAAAGGGAAGGGAATACCCCATTATTCACACCCACATGCTTCATGGGCCAGAATTGACTAATTTTTTTTGCCACGACACTACTTCGAGAGTGGGAGGGGTACATAAAAGGCGCCCCATAATTTCGGATCACTCTCCGGGGAATCGTACCCCTTGGACCGTTTACCCGGGATCAATTATATATGGAGGTTCCCCCCATTCTTACCAAAAGTGAGGGGTTTAATGAATCTTCCAGGGGTTGGGGGCAGGATTTCACTTTTAATGAGATACTTCGGATAACCCACAATTATACTGGGACACTGCCAAAAAGGGGCAAAAGAGAAAAATTGATAGAGTATGCCCCCGAACCAAAAAACTCTTGTCCCTAAAACGTAAATTTAGTGAGGGTTTCGAAATGCATACAAAAATTTCAGTGCCCCCCCCTCCCCCAAGCCCAAAATTAATGGAAAGTGGCAAAACGAAATTTAAAAGAACATGGGTTGAGAAAAAGAGAACTTTCTTCAAAACTAAAATGGGGTGCCCGGTTGTTTTTGGTATGGGAACGACCGGGCCTTCTCTTGGCCCGATTTCAAAAGGACGTTTTTCCCCCCCGCCCCCACCCTGTTTTAAAACATAAAGGGATTAAAATCAAAGGGAGGAAGTTATTGAATTCTACGCTCCTTTACCCAAAAATTTTATGAGGACAAAAACTTTAAAGACAAGCCTCCCCTGCCCGGGTTTCAAAAAATTATGATTCGGGGCCCAAAAAGAAGTATACTTCTAGCTGCCCCCCATTTCCCCCGCAGAAATTGAAAAACGGAAAGCTCCCGGCCCGACGGGTTCACTGGGGGGGTTTTTTTAAAGTTCTGAAATCCAACGTCTCACTGCCCCTACAAAACTTTTTAAAAATTTATATCTATCAGGACCCCCAATTTCCCACCTCAATGAAAAAGCCCCAAACAATATTTTCCCAAAAAACCCGGGGGGGACAGCCCAAACCCCCTTTTACCGACCTATCTCCCTAATAAAATTTGATCCAAAATTTTATCCAAAAATTTTTGGTGGGCCGGGTGGGCCCCCCTTTATTCCTAGATTGATTGGAAAAAATCAATTGGGGTTTTTTCCAAGGCAGATCGGGTAGCCAACATTTGAAAAGTTTCTAATGCTTGATAATCCAAAAAAAACCCCGCAAACTAGCTCTTCGCCCTTTACAGTAATACAAAAAAGGGGCCTTTGATTGGGGTCACTGGGGATGGCTGGTATGGGTCCTTACAAAATAGGGGTCACTGGCCCATATCGCCGCTCTTAAAAAGCTCTCTAACCAACCCGGAGGCAAGAAACTTAACCCGGCTTTGTCTGGGCCTTTTTTTTTGCAACGGGGAAAGGGAGGGATGCCCCCTTTCCCCCTTTTTCTTTAATCGGCTATAGAAACCCTTTTCTAGATTTTTCATTACATCAAAAATTTTGAAGGGATAGCAGTAAACAAACACAAAAAGTAACATTTTTTGCTGAGAGTCGGTTTTTTTTAGAACCCCAAAAGGATCCCCCAGGTTTTCCACCAATTTTGCCTTTTCCGTACGTATTCTGGATTTTGAATAAATGAATCCAAGTCAGAAATTCTCCCAAATGGCCCCCCCAACCCACCCTATCGTTAGATCCCAACAAACACCCCTTACAATCGCTAAATCCTCGATTTTAAGTTCTAGGATTGTTTATTGGGAAATTTTTCCGGCCACTCTACAATCTAAACTACCCTCCTCTTATCCAAAATTTTTTGGGGATTTTGAGAGATGTCCCCAAATTTTCCCCTTTCATTTTTAGCCAATGTCACTTAATTCGAATGATGACTTTCCGAAAACTCCTCTAACCCCCCCCAGACCATCCCCTTATCTTAAACACTCTGAATAAAAAAAATTGCAAAAAGGGTTTTCAAAATTTATCTGGGCCAAAAAAAAGCCCCGGGTTGCCCCTTTACTAAGTTTTGACACCTAGACAATATGGCGGTGTAAAAATTCCCGGGCGGAGAAAATACAATTTGCATGCAATCTTAGCACTGTCGGATTGGATCAAAAGGACATCCCATATTCCAACACTGACCTAGAATCATTCCCGTCTCCCCTGGGAACCTTCTGCCCTCCTCCCCACCAGGTTTGGTAGCATCCCCCTAAACATCAGGTCCCCGCTCCCTGATGGAGACACCAAAAGCAATGGAAGATATGTCCAAGTTATTTAAAAACCCCCCATTCCCTTTGTAAAAATACCCCTCCAAGACAACCCGAATTTCCCCAGGGGGGGAGAAGCAGCCATTTTTCTCTAAATGGGGAAAGGGAAAGGGGCTAAAAATTAGGACATTTTTACAAAACAGGGCCCTAGAATTTCTCCCTTTTCCCGAGTTCAACACTCTTACCCATCCCTTCCCTCATTTTCTTTGCTACAGCCCGTGATTGCTTTACGAGATCCCCGGTTTAAAAAATAGATAAAGAATTTCCTTCTAACTCTTTTATACAATTGTTGGGCCAGAATCAACATCATGCGCTCTCTGTGTTTTTTACGCCAATTCGGGACTCATTATCCCCGAGGGGCCGTCCTCGAAAACTCTAGGTGGGAAGTCCCTCCCAAATATTGGTGCCCCACAACTCATTGGAAGGGGGAAATTAAAAACTGTAGTCAATCATTAGCGAAAATTGGCGGGAAACATAATTTTTTTTGTAACACCACGCAATCTAGGGTTCAATATCCCCCCACATCCCCGGGCCCCCAACCGTAAAACCTTGCCCCAAATGTGGTCAGATAAAGACAAATCTGATTCAGGTCTGTGGTTTTTGGGCCCCCAAATCCCAAACGTTCTGGCTCAAATTGCTTTATGCTCTAAGGGATAACTAGGGTTTTGGGCTTTTCCCCCAGTCTTCCCTCTTTTATTACTTACCTGACTCAGTCACCCCGTAAAACCTCCACATTTTTTTCCTGGCAGCAAAAGATTTTTTTGCTAACAATGGGTTTGAGGAACTGCCCCAACAAAGGGTGAATTTTTTAACATGGTGAAAACTTTCCCCCAATATGAAGAAGTGAGGTGGCTAAACTACTTGGCAAAGGATTCTGACAGTTTGGGAAGCCTTTTATTGAAACCTTCCTAACGGGGGTGAGATCACCCAATGGTGTACCCTTTTTGTCTCACCAAAGGGATTTTGGAAGGGGACCTAAGGGCACTTTGGGGAATAGGATGGGAATGAAGGCGCCACTGGGGGCTTTGACATCTGGGGGCCGGGGGTGTGACACAAGGGGACAACTGCGTTTCCCCTTGATAGGAGATCTCTGGACTATTTCTGGGACGCAAAAAACCCCTTTTCCCGATTTTCATTCATTATATTTTCAATTACCTAATTTTAGAATGCTATGCTCAATTTATTAGAGTGTTCTGTTTCTGGGGCAGCTGTGTGTTTGGGGTTGTTTTGAAATGTTTGATTGTTAGATGCTGGAGGGTACCTATACATGTACATGTTTTTGATATACGTTGGGGGAAAATTGGAAAATGGGCCCAGGTTCTACTTTCTCTACCCATTTTTTTAATCCAAGACCCCTCTAGGGGGATTGGCGGGCAGACAACAATTTTTTTCCCTTTAAGTTTTACCCCCTTTCCCCCTTTCAAACAATACCACTAAACCCTAAGCATAGTCAATTCAAGTTGCGGATGTGTCCTCATATGCAGTGTATTTCTCCTTTTGAATATTTTTTCATTTTTGCCCCCAGGGCTTTGGGCCTCAGGACCCTTACTGGGGGTTTTATGACTATAAACTTTTTTCAATGTGTATTTTCTGCTTTGAACCTCAAAAAATTTTTTTAAAAAAAAAAAAAAAAAAAACTTCAATTCTGCTGTATTTTTTTGTATTAAAAATTCACCAAAATCACTAGTTTTTTTTTTCTACGAGTCATTACAATTCTGAAGATGCAATGTAAAAGTTTTGGGGGTTTTGATACTTTTGCATAGTAAGGCCCCGTTCACACGGCTTATTCTGCCCGATTGACGCCGTACTGCGCGCCGGATTTGCGCTGCATTACGGCCCCAATCCGCGGCAGCAAATACGCTAATCCACTGCTCTCATTAGAACAGTGGAATCCGTCGCTCCTCCCGCTCGGCGAATCCGCCGCGGGGGATAAAAGTGACAGCACATTATTTACGGGGCGGACGCGCCGTAACAATGCATTGTCTATGGGGCCGGGAGCGGCGCCCCTGCCGCGCTCCGGCCCCACCCCTTATTTACGGCGGATTTGTGCGCTCAATACGGCGCACAAATCCGTCGGGAATAAGCCGTGTGAACACGGCCTAACCGTGCATTTCACTTACATTCCAAGCGCCAAAGATTTCTACATTTTTTGTAGTGGCTTTTCTGTGGGGTGAATCATGCCTTTAATAGACCCATTTACGGGTACATGTAAATGCTTCTTAAGCGCTTTAGTATACAGAAGTACGATTGCCCATAAGTGCAAATGGACAATAACCAATCAGAAACTTAATGACTGATTGTGCCACAGGCGTGCCGATGGGGTAACAGATTCTGTGGTTGCTAATGTCTGCAGCATTTAAGCAGTTAAACGGCCAAAATTGGAGCAGCGGGATTTTCTTTTTATGCTAAAGCTGGCACCAACTGCTCCTGTGTCAGCACTATATCTGTGATGCACTAAGGCTAGGTTCACACGGCGTAATTGCGGGCCGTAATTAACCCGTGTGGCGCGGGGCGGGAGGCCGGCACCTCACCGGCCCATAGACATTCATTACCAGCGGCGTGTATATGCCGCTAGTAATTCACATGTCGTGACGTAATCCATAGTTCTCTATGAAAACTGTGGATTACCGTAATGACTGGGACGTTTTCAGCCCGAAATACGGCCCATTTTAAGCCGTGTGAACATAGCCTAAGGGTAATACTGACCTTCCATCTTCCTCAGCTGCAGAACCAGCAGGTTGGAGATTCGCCTGTATTCTGTAAAGCTGAGACGCAGAGAAGGTTTGGCCGCCGACTCCTTAGGTTCGCTTTCTGCATGGCCGTTAATTCCATTCACATGCCCATTGGGTATTCCAGCATCCCCTAAAAACAAAATTACATTTAGTACAGAAGTGAACTAGAATCGATACTTGCAGGAACCAAGGAAGAGCTAGAGCTCACCAGTTGCATCTTCCCGAGGCTCCTCTTCCATTTCTTCGTCCTGATCCAAGTTCACATCTGGAGTCTCGACCCGGATAATGGACTTGTTCAATAACCGGAAAGCCTCCTTCACGTGTTTTGGATGTACCTGAGGCAGGAGAAAGAACATGTATATCTTCCGTCAATTACAAAGTAACGTCATGATGCTGCAATGATTAAAGAATGGCATTTCTATCTAAAGAGGGTGTTCCCATCTCACACATTGATGGCATACAGATAGTTGCAGATCCCATCACTGGGACCCTAGAGAAACAGTAAATAGCCCTGTTAGATGGTTTATATTAAATTATAAAATATACTCCCATGCCCCACAGGAAACACAATTACTACTACTTTCCCAAGTACCACCATCAAACCAACAATTACTAACCACTAAGAAGACTTTTAATATTGGACCCCGATACATCTAAAACTAAGGCTAATGGTGTGCTTAGTATGAATCTAGTACAGAACAACAATTGAGGCAGATATGGAATGAGCTAGACTCTAATTGTACTAACAAAAGTTGAATGCACGATGTAGATATACTAGTATCTGCAGTATACCACAATAGTAGCTGAACACACATACACCAACCTGACTAAATGCATAGATAAAGCTCCCCCCAACATGTTTCACCGCCAAAGTAGCATCTTCAGTGGTAAAGGAGCAGTAGGACCCGCACCTATCTCAGGTCTACGCCTAGAACAGAAAACCTGCTGCACTTGCACATGACTCTCCATTCTCTTCTATAGGAGTACGGAGTACAGGCGAGCGGCGTATTCGGCTGTACTCAAAACTCCTACAGGCTTGAGAGTAATTTCATGTAAAACCGGCTCTCCATACTGAATGTAGAGCTCCAAAGACTCGTTCCTCAGATAAATGTGGATCCCGCACCTTTTATACTATAATGGCATATTCTATCGATATGCCATTAAAGGGGAACACTCCCAGGTGACTATACTTGAAGGATTTGTCTCACTTCAGGCATTTCGTTAGAATTCGCCATCTCAAATAGGTTTTGGATGCGCACATTATCTGGAAAATTAGCCCTGAAACCTCTCTTTTATGAACAGAGAGGTGGCTGGGTCTCTTGCCTTAAATGTATGGGAGTTTGGGAGTACAAACCTGCTCTTCTCTGGCATTGATGGCACATCCTTACAATATGCCATCAATGTCTGAAGCGAGACATCCCCTTTAAAGCATAGGTTCAAGTTCATTGATACAGAAACTAACTTATCCTTGTAGATTTCAGAACGGCATATACAGCAATTTCATGTGCTTTCCTTTCAAGTGATCCTATAACATTAGAAGTCCCTACAATTTTTGTTGTTGCAATCGCAAGGGTTTTTTTTTTTTTTTTAGGCACCGGTGTCAGCCACTCTACTTTTGGCAAGGACATTGTTTCCTTGTCCTGCTCTAGTACCATTCCTGGACACAAAGGGAGAAAATGCTAGACGCTCTCTGGAAACTTTCATAAGGGGTTTTGACAGGGGGCCCTCTAAAACCCCCTCTGGATTCAAAAAGGAAATTATCCTGCTGGCACAACCTCTTTGCTAGAATAATCACCTCATCGCGCAGGCTTTCTTCCCTGGTTTTCAGACAGAGGATCGCTCCCGCTGCGCACGGTAATTCCCCGGGGCAGATTTTGACCCCGGACCCACCCCTTGACGGGGGCGCTTTACTTTTCCACTATAAGTTCTCGATTTTGGAAATCTGTTAGAACACAAGAGAATCCGGTCAGCTAAAAGCAAGCAAGATAACAAAAGATTTGGGCGTGGCCTCTTTCTGGGGAAAATTCTACTTTGGCTTGAACTGGCGGGCAAAGAGCAGGTATCTACGGAGTTCATCAAGGGTGTAGACCCTATCGATAGACTCTTCAATCCTAGAGTGGAGATCTACAATACGTACAAATGGGGTAATCCTACCTGAAAAAATCACATTTTTTTTAGCAACAAAAAAATTTTTAGTTACCAGACCAAAAAAAAGGAATTCAAATATAAGGAATATTGCAGAGTTGCTTGAACTGGAAAACACAAAATACACGACAGTACTGAACGGGATTATTTACCTCATTACATTCATCAACCAGGATGAAGAAAAGGTCAAATCTTGACATGATTGGAGCAGACAAGTTAACATTCTGTTTCAGAGACTTTGACCGGTCATATCGACCTCCGACGGGATTTGCTGCAGCCAAGATGGATGTCCTCGCATTCAATGTGGCCTGGCGTGTAAGAATGATAGATGGGATAGGTCATTGACATCTTGCACTAATGACCATGTTACTACAAAGTGGAGGGTTGGAATGCTCACCTTAACACCAGCTTTGGTGATGGAAATGGTTTGCTGTTCCATAGCTTCATGAATTGCAACTTGGTCCTTGAGGTCCATCTTGTCAAACTCGTCAATACAACATACACCCTGTAAAACAGGAAAAATCTAGACGTTAGCATAACTAAATATAGGAGCACAGTCACTGACCTGTTCTCTCTGTTCCAGGGCAGCACAAAACTACTCTTTGCACTTCTTCCTGGTGTTTTTTGCCCATTGAGCAATGTTCTACAGCAGGGATGCCAGGCTCATTTTCACAGAGGGCCACATCGGTATTATGGTTGCCCTCAAAAGGGCTGAATGTTACTGCAAGACTGTATAAAAACAGAGCTACACGAGACTCTCACAGTGCCGTCACAGGTCTTGTGTTTGACACCTAGGGCCACATGTATGAAACGGTTTTGGTCTAAAGCTCACTTTTTCCCCCCATAGAAACCCATGGGCAAAAAAAAGTGAGCTTTAGACCAAAACCGTTTCATACATGTGGCCCCTATTGCCTGTAGTAATTACTATAGCTCTCCTCCTGGACGGGGTGACACCATGTGTACAGTGGAACACCTGTATAGTAGCTAGTCAGTTCCCGACTGTGTCCTGCTCCCTCACCATATCCCCATCTGACCAGGCACATTTTTGATTTTCGTAGCACATACAGGTTTGAACACTATAATCCTCTCTCGGGCTTTGTTATTCTACCAATTGTTTGGAATTTTTCCCTGGGATATAAAGCTTGCTTTATGTAATTTGAGCCTTTTTAATGAGGTTAGCAAAGGCAGTGAAAAGAAGAAAAAATAGATTTTTTTTTTTTTTTTTAATTGAGCACTGTGTGTACAGTGATCAGGCAGGTAATAAACCTGCCTTTCAAAACAAAGAACCTAGCTGCCACCGACAGCCGGACCTCAGCTCTCACAGCCTGCGAATCTGAAAGGATTTCAGATGGCAAACCATAAAAATACTCTAGCAGCACATACAGTACATGCCACTGTACACCGGGTGTTTTAGAAGTACACGCTGGCCGGCGCGTACTTCTAAAACGCTCTGTGTCGGCTCTCATTGACATTCCCTTTTCCCGGCATTGAAGAAATACATTCATTCTTTTCCCCGGGAAGCAATAGCGACGAAAAATGGGGGGTATCATAGCGCCAATGGTAAAAGAAATTACCGAAACCTTGGGTTTTGTGCGAAATTAAAAAAACCAAAATAAGCCTTGCAATTTTGACTTTATACTGATTATACTTAATCATGTTCCATGGGGATTATTAATCACTTTTTATTATTTAAAACACCCAAGCAATTATATTATTGAAAGTGCTTAGCACATATAATTAATATGTTTTAATCATTGCATGATGCACTTCATTGTTAATATATAAATATAGTACTCAAGTATGATTTATTTTTTCCCGGTATCCCTGCTTGATCATTATTTTTCCCCATATGAGTATCCGCTGTAACCCTTATGGACATCATGTGCATTTTTATCTCTTATGGATATCTAAAAGCATTGTTACACTTTAGATTTGTGTGGTCTATGTTTGTGGTTTGCATACATTGATCTTTAGGTTCTACTATTTCTGGTTTGCGCTAGCAAGTTACTAATTAAGTTCCTTTGGATATAGTGTGAGTGTAATGCAGCAGAGGATTTTTTTTTTCCTCTTCCCTTTGTTTCCAAAACGGGATGTGGGTTATATTACTGTGGAAAAAAAGGGGAATATATCCTGAACACTCACATTGTCAGCCAACATCAATGCTCCAGCTTCTATCACAAACTCATGCGACTCCTCATCTCTGACCACAGCCGCAGTCAGACCAGCAGCGGTGGATGCTTTCCCGCTTGTGTACACCGCCCGGGGACTGAACTCCTCCACATGCCTGGTGGAAACAAACCATTACATAAATCAATCTAAATTTAAAAAAAAAAAAAAAATCTCCAAATACGAGTTGGAGATCACTAGGACCCATTCAACACTCCCTGTCATGCAGTTACATAACCTTGTCAATGTCATTGTAGTATTATATGTAGAATGTGTTACAAAACATGCAATTATCTGCAGCATACATCGACTGAACCAGGTTCACACTTACTCATGGTTGCACTCTACACCTAATATGTAACTGGTTTATTGCAGTGAGATATCCTATAAATAGGATAAAGATAGGCCAATGTGTATGCGTACATCAACACGAGATTGATCATTGCATAACCATTACTCAGATGTCTGGGTCTGCAGCGTGACCAACCCGGCCGCCATATTGATGGCCCCCAAAAGCTTTTCCCCAACAAATGAGGAATTTAAGTTTAAATACAAGACAAGGATTGGCAGTGACTTCTGATCAGTACTCACTTGAGGAACTGACTCTTGGCTGTACTTGGATCTCCCACAACGCACACATTAATGTCACCTCGCAGTGATGTGCCCTCCATTGTGGTCTTTGCAACGCCTCCAAAGAGCATAAGTAAGATCCCTCTCTTCACCTCGTCATTGCCTGCAGAAGGGACAGAAGAAATAAGAATGTAATAATGTATACAAACCAAGAATTTCTGCAGAAGGTCATGGGGGGGACCTCCTTACCGCAGGGGTGGGAAGGGGTGGTGCACGGGTTTGTGGTACGGTTTTGTTTGGCTTTTTTCAAACCCCTTTTCCCCCAACCTTTGAGCATTATTCTTGATCCCTTGGGGCTGTCATGTCTTCTTCGTGAATATCTTTGCCACCAAACTGAAGCAAAGTATAAATTAGCCCTTGTTGTAAATTGAAATATAAAACTGCCTCTGGTCTGATTCTAAACATAACACTCAATTTCCAGAATTTCAATGGACTCCTTTAACCTCTTCCTGACAGCTGGACATATGGCTCTTTGTTGTTGTCCTCCCCTCCTTCCAAGGGTCATAACTTTTTAATTTTTCTATCGCATAGACAGAACAAGATGTACTTTCTAATGGCATCATTCACCCCAACATAAAATGTACTGGGAAATCGCAACAAAATTCTAAGTGGGGTGAAATAATAAAAAAAAGTACTTGCCCCATTTTTGCAGGTTGGTACGATTCTAGCGATACCAAATATGTAGCGTATGTTTTAGTACTTTTAAAAACATTTTTTGTCTTAAAACTAGCGCCGCAGCAACATTTTCCACAACCATTAACTTTTTGGTTTATCCATCTATGGACCTAAGTGACGGTGCATTTTGTGGCGGGTTGAAGTGTAGTTTTCATTGGTACCATTTTGGGATAGATTCAAGTTATTGATCCCTTTTTATTCTAATTTTTAAGGGGATGTGAAATGACCAAAAAACCTGCAAATTTTTATGCCTGGAATTTCTTCTTTTACAGTGTTTTCTGGGGGGAATTAGTTGGGAAATTTTAAAAATTGGACCTTTTTCTGACAGTTTATGCCCAAATTTTGTGCAACTTTTTTTCGTAAAAAGGGACGATCTTTGAACCCCTTCTTGCATTTTTTTAAACCCAAAGCAAAAGGGTGGGAAAAAAAAGATAATGGTTTTATTACTTCCTGCCCTAGATAGGAAGTAATAGAACCTGACTATGGCGGCTATGGAAGCCTCCATTATGCTCCCAGATCAGCAAATCGTGATTAGCCCCCGAGGGGGCAGTTTTATTTTGTCGCTGCCCTCTAAAAAAGGGTTTAAACAGCAGGGGGAATTGGGGAGACTCCGTTCCCTGCTGTTAGCAGCAGGTGTCAGCCCGCAGTAAGCCGACAACAGTCTCCTATGTGGCAGTAAGCCCGCAACACAGGACCTTACCGGCACCATGACATACCCATTACTTCATCCGTCTGTAAGGAAAATTTAAAAGGGGTTTTCACTTTTAGAAAATATCTTCTTGTCAGAAAACCCCTTAAATTTTGCCTAAAAACATTTGTTCTACCTGTTGGAAACCCCCCCGCAATTACACTAAAAGGTGGTGGGAAAACTAGCATTTAAAAAGTTCCCAAGGGGGAAAATTTGGGGATTACAAAAGTGTCCACAAAACCCTCAAAGAGTTGTTTGTATAATGAGGAAAAGGAACCCCGGGGCCTCCAAGGTTTGAAGCGCTCTTTATAGCCACTCTCCACTGTGGTCAAAAGAGGAGGATTCCCCCTTTATTAAATGGGTGGTTTCCCCCCTCCCCCCACCCTTTAAAAAGATATGCCATTTAAAGTGTAATTTGGTGTTTTATCCCAAACCCATCTAGTTACCCAGGGCCCCCCAAAAGTGTCCATCAGAATGGAGAGCCGGTTGCACCCTTTCCCACGACTCTCCCTTCTGTTCCTTTTTGGGGAAAAGAATGGAAAGGGAGTGTGCAAAACGCGACCCCTCTTCAATTTTGAGGGCCACAAATTTCGTGGGGGGCCGTTCCTTGAAAACAGGTGTGGGGTTTCCCAAAAGGGGGATACCCTTGCCCCACGGGTTCAAAAGGCAGAACAGCCATTTTTTAAAACCAACCTATTTTTTTTGCTTTTTTTTGCTACTGTTTAATTTTTTGGGGGAAAGGATATTAAAAGGGGGCAAATTTACCAAAAAAATCTGAACAAAATGCCGTACTAAAGACAGACATATGTGCATATATTAGAAAAAAAAAAAAACCCCCCAGACCCAGCTGTTAATGCATCCTTGTTATGTAACTTACTCTGGGATTTGTAGGAGCAACATAACAAGCGAAGGGGGGGGAAAAAGTCTGTAAGGGAAAAAACTCTTAAAATCCCAAGGGGTCGGAGGCCCGGACTCCTTCACTTCATACCCCTTTGCCTCCTCCGACCCGGGAACTGGTCTCGGCCCGAACACCTGAAGGAACACGACTGGTTATATCAAGAATAGTGTATCTGACAAAGACAGTACAAACGAAACCAAGGAACATGCAGGGAGATCGCTGCCTTTCATCTATATAGTATGGTTAGAAACAAAAAAGCTTAAAATGAAAAACATCAAGTTTTCCCGTTTTATTTTTTTTTTCTTGAACGCTTCAAATGTAATCGTGAGTGCAACACCTAATATAAAATTTTTTTTTTGGGGAAAACCCGCCCATCATTTCCGGGGAGCCCGCAAAAGTGGACTGTACTCGGCGCAGAGTGCAGCCAGAAAATCTATTGGGGACCCCACAGTTTGGGGGCCTACTTCCCCCAAGTTACAGGGGCTTTGGGGAATGTCCTTTCTCCAAACCCGCTCCCCCCCCCCCCCCCCCTCTATTAATTTTTCCCCTTTAGGGGGAAAACCAATTCAGATTTTTGGTTTTCGTCTGTTCCTTCTCACCTTCCAAGAGACAATTTTTTTTTATTTTAAAACCCCCCCATTTTTTTGGGGGGGTGGAGGGGGGGTTTTTTTTTTTTTTTTTTTTTTTTTTGGGGGTGGATGGTGTTTGTTTTTTTTTTTTTTCAAAAAAAAAAGGGATAGGTTTAGGGTTTTTATTGGTACCAATTTGGTAACATTTTCAAAACACACTTTTCCATTTTCCCCCATGCGAGCAATATTTTAGCACTGTGTGTGTGTGGTTTTGTATAATATAATTTAAAAAATATTTATTATATATATTATATATAATTAATATGGGAATGTTATACCAATTATGCTTTTTCTTTTTTACATGGTAAATGGTGCTTTTTTTTTTTTTTTTTTTTTTTAACTTTTAGGCTGTTTACGGGAATTATACATGCAATCGCTTAATCACTTGTACTATATACAACAGTACTGATGTATACAGGGATTTCATTGATTTGCTATTACACCCTGATTAGGCAGGGTGCAATAGGTGTATAAACATGTCAGTGACTGAGACCTTCATTAAGCCACTGGCTGCCATGGGAAACAAACAGCACTCTCCGATCACATTATGGGGTGGAAGCGATCAAGATCTACAAAGGACCACAGCGCCACATTCTAATCACAAAAATATAAGGAAAAAATTAAGACAGCTCACCCCTGCCTGCTTGGCATTCGCAATCCTTTCCGACAAGGAAAGATAAAGACTGAAAAGCGAAGAAGCCCCTGCAATCTTTTAAATCCAATTTTTTAGGAAAAAAAATTCCGAAATATATGAATTTTTTTTGATCCAAAAAAGGTTGGATTTCATAAGTTTGCATGCGGCTCTTCGCTTTCCGCCCATTCTAATCATTTAGCTGCCATATTGGGCTTGCCATATCTAAACGGTTAAGGCCATGTTCACACCCCTTAAAATGGGCCCGTTTTGGTCCTTTTAATTACGGCCGAAGTGCGCCAATTACGGGCCGAAAAGGGCCATTATTCGGTATTCACATTTCATAGAAAAACTATGGTTACGTCCCCTTTCCCCCTCCCCGGCGAACCCGCCGGGGGGGGGAGATAATTGACATGTAAATTACACGGCGTTACGAAAACCGCTGGCAATTAAAGTCAAGGGGCCGGCAAGTCCCGGGCCCCCGCTCACTCCCCCGTCCACAGGGGGCGTAATTCGTCCGCAATTTTTAAGCTGTGAAATAGCCTAAGGGGCTGGGATGAGAGGTCTCTCCGATGTCACCAGCTAGTGGTGGTTGCAAGCTGTATCGAACACCACCCCCGTCATGTAGGAGGGGGGGGAACAGGAGTGGGGGCCCATTCCATACATTTGCGAGGAATGCCATGCAGTGCAATTCTGCAATACATTTACACACCTTAAAGGGATAACAATTTTTAAATTTCATTTTTCAGAAAGTTTAAAGAAAAGTTAAAAGGGGAAAAATAAAAGGATATGAAAGGGAATGAAGGACACGGTGCAAAGATAAATGAGAATTTTGATAAGAAATCCTGGATTTGGATCACAGCCCCAACTTTCCATATCATTAGCGGTTAATCCTACAGAATTTCCCGGGGAGTAGCGAGCTGAGATACATCAGGGACAACAATGAACACCTTAAAAATCACCCCTGTCCCCGGGCCGAACGATCAACAGTTTTGCACCAGAATGACTCAACCTGGCGTGGGTATGCCGCTGGGAGTCGCCTGCTTTTCCCTGGATACGGACCTGCAAATGTCAGATGAGAACAGTCACCCTCTTTTAAGGGAATAATGACATATTCTGCAGCAGGTAAAACATAAAATACATAACTTTGTTAAAGGGCGTTTTTTTAATCACTGGTAAAACTTCACAGTAAGGCGAGGTGAGAAAAATCACAGAACCTTCCCTTTGGAAATAACAAATCGGGATTTTTGGGTGTCCGCTGAACCTTCCTTTGGGCCCACATTTTCCCTGCAATCCCGGCTGCGTGTACTTGAACTGCTGCTCCACATCTTTGACCAGAGTCTGACAATCCAAACACAGGAAGGTGCCGCTGACCAGCTCCGGATGCACGGGGTGTGTCCGCACCACCTGCCCGCTGATCCTCATCAGAGATCCGATGCGAGGGGTGGTCAGCTCTCTGATCCTGTCAATAAGTGGCGGATATTTTAGCATTATGGGGACCCCCCCAAATTTTCTCTACCAGTCTTAAACTTTTACACAGCATTTCAACAGCGCTCAAAACACTAAATCAGTTCTCGCTATTTGGGACAGGGCCCAAAGGGTGGTTAATGAAGTCTGGGCACATTCGGCAGGCTCTCCCTCCTGTTTTTTGTAGAGTTCCCCAGTAAAGGGAGCCTGGTTCTCCCTTTGTTTTATAGGAGCCCAGACCCCCCAGGGGAGCACTTGTTCTCTCCATTTGTTCTATGGGAGTTCCCAGCAGGGGAGCCTGTTTTTCTCCAAATTTTGCCTAGGGATATCCCCGTCAGGGGACGCTGTGTTCTCCTTTTTTTCTATAGGGGTTCCATACCCCGGGGAGGGCCCGTTTCTCTTTCCCGTTTTGTGGAGTTCCCCGCACAGAGGAGCAGTTTCTCTCCTTTTTTGTTCTATGGGAGTTCCCATACAGGGGGGCACTTTTTTCCTTTTTTGTTCTATGGGGGTTCCCAGTACAGGGAGCACTGTGTTCTCATTCTGTTCTATGGGGTTTTCCCTTGCAGGGGGACGCTGTATTAAACTCCTTTTGTTCTTGGGGTTCCCATACAGGGGACACGGGGGTTTTCCTTTGTTTATGGGGGGTTCCCCATACAGGGGGGCCGGTGTCTCCATTCTTTCTATGGGGGTTTTTTCCCTAAGGGGGGCGCGTGTTCTCCATTTTTTCTATGGGATTCCCAGAAAGGGGGCCCGGGGGTTCTCCTTTTTTTTTTTTTTTGGGAGTTCCCCGTACAGGGGAGCGCTGTGTTTTTTCCCTTTATTTTTTATGGGATTCCCCGAACAGGGGGGCCCGTGTTTCTCCATTATGTTTATGGGGGTTCCCCGTACAGGGGGGGCGCTGTGTTCTTCCATTTGTTCTATGGGAGTTCCCAGTAAGGGGGCGCTGTGTTCTCCCCTTTCTTTAAAGGGAGTTTCAGTACAGGGGGGGCACGGGTTCCCATTCTGTTTTTTGGGGGGTTTTTTGTATAGGGGAACTGTGTTCTCCCCTTATGTTCTATGGGTTCCCCGTAAAGGGAGGCGTGTTCTCCCTTTCCTTCAATGGGGTTCTCAGTAAGGGGACACGGGTTCTCCATTCTGTTCATGGGACTTCCCAGTAGGGGGGCGCTGTTTCTCTCCATTTTGGTTCTTTGGGGTTTCCCCGTCAGGGAGCGCCCGTGTTCTCCATTTGTTTTTTTTGGGATTTCCGTTCAGCACGCACTGTGTTCTCTCCATTATGTTCATGGGAGTTCCCCTACAGGGGAGCGCTGTGTTTTCTCCATTCTGTTCTATGGGAGTTCCCAAAAAGGGGAACACCCCTTTTTTTTGGGGGTTCCCTAAACCCGGTTTTCCCTTTCCCTTTAAGGGGGTTCCAGTCAGGGGGCCGGTGTTTCCATTCTTTCTTGGGGGTTCCCAGTATAGGGAGATGTGTTTTTTCCTTTTTTTCTATAGGGTTCCCAGTAGAGGGGGGCCGTGTTCTTTCAGAACTACCCTAGAAAAAAGAAAAGGAGAGTCATGTATTTTGAGACCAGCCCTTTTTTGAGCCCACACCCTTTTGGCACTCATCCCCCGAATAGGTCCCCAAGGTGCCCTTAAAAATTAATTATTACACCGAACTTACTTGTGTCTGGGGGGGGGTTTGGGGGGCTTGGAAAGGCCCGATGAACCCTTGTTTTGTGGAACATTGCCATGGTCCCTGGCAAAGGCCCTACCGCCCGCAAAGGTAGGGTGCTCTGCAAGAGAATGGGCGGAAAGAACGAGCCTCCTCGGGCCCCCCACCCATTGTGTGCCGGACGCCGGCCTCACCTGTAGAACTCCTCCTGGACGGTGGTCGCCAGCTGCTGGTTAAACTGCTCCAGGTCCGGGTAGCTGACGAGCAGCGTGTTCCTCTCCGGGCGGATCAGCTCCTCCGCGTCGTTCTTATACTTCAGTTCTCCATCGGCGTTCTGAAACCTGAAGTTCATAGAGGAAGAATCCTATTAATGGTATTATAAATAAGGCCGACCTGCAGCAAATATATCACAACCTGCACTAATCCGGGAACTGTATTTTGTTATTAGGACGGATTAGCTACCGCCTATTTTTCTCTGGGAGACGGCGGCGTTACCGAGTTCCATATTTTTCTCTATTTTCTAGCATCATTTAAAACCAGTACAGATCGGAAGTGCAATGGTAAATGGGTTTTTGTTTTATGCTCTTATCAGTTTTATTTTTTCTCTCTGACAAGTGTTTCTTTTATGACAACATATTTTTTAGTCTAGTAACCACCTAAAAAGAAAATTCCTTTAATTGAATGTTATGACGATACTATGATATACTATTCCCCTTTCAAAAAAGGAATTTGAAAAATGTAATCCTCGGGAAAAAAGGGGGGGGCCCAAAGTAAAAATTTTGGGCACACACAGCCCCCCCTCCATTTGGAAAACCCCAGTTTGGCAGAGAAACCACAGCCCTTTTGGTTTCTAACACAAAGGCCCTGTGAGGGGCCCCAAACCCGTGAAAAGGGGAAAAAAACCCCCTAAAAGGTCATTTTGGTCTAACAATGCAAACCCTTCCTTTCAACCACTGTGGGGGTCCCAAAGGTCAGAGTCCCCTCACTGTCCAGACTGTAATGGTTTTTCTTTTGATCCCAAATCCCCGGTCTTTTGGGGGGGAAAAACCTAAACGAATTTCCTTTTTAAAACCCTTTTTTTAACAGGACATATCCATCCCCCCCCTCGCTGTTTAAACAAGTTTCCCATTAATACACTTAAAGGGGTTGTTCATTTTAAAAATTGATTCACTCCCCTCATTCCTTTTTTCCTTGGGGTTTTCACTTTAAACCCCAAGGGGGGGTGTTTCCCTTGGCTTTACTGGGGTGCAGTAGAAACCGGGGGTCGTGGGCTATACGAAATGCTGCAGCCAAACGGGGAAGATCGAACAGGTCTGTAGCTATAGCGCCCCTGAGGGCTGATCCGGGCCCATAAAAGAGGGGATTTTAGGAATAGGTAGGACACTTTTAAAAAGGACACATTGCAAAGATTTTTTAATCAAAAAAAACAACCCTTTGTAGGGGAGAAAACCCCTTTTTAAGTGTGGCTTCCCAATGAAGCCAAAAAAGGGTTTTTTTTAACAAAAGCAAAAGAAAAAAATCTCCCCTCGATTTAAACCTCGGGCAAAAAAAACTGTAAAATTCCCAACTTTTTTTTTGGACTTTTTTTTTTTAAACCCTGTTTTTTTTCCCTTTTTTTTAAAAATTTTTTTTTGTCAAAGGGGTTCAATTTTTTTTTCCAAGCAGAAAAGTGCACCGAGTGCAAATGAAGGTTTTTTTTGCCAAAAACTGCGCTTAAAAAAAAAAACCAAAAAAACCCCCCCCATTCCCCCACTTCGCTGGGTTTTTCCCCCCGCTTAAAATGTTCATTTTTTTTGTCGGGAAAAACCAGACAGAAAAATTGAAATTGTTCTAATTTTTTCAGATTTCGGCAATGTGAAAAACCGCCGGGCAGAAAACCCGCCCCAGTAAAGGATGCTAAAAGGGGTTTTCCCAATTTTAAAATCTAGGGGGAAAAGGGGGGGCCATTCGGTTTTCAGGGGGGCTCTAAAAATTTAACTGTCTAAAAAACGCCCAAATTTAAACCCCAATTGGCGGAGGGGGAAAAACCCCCAAAGACATTTGGAGAAAAAAAACCCAAAAGGAACTTTGTTATAAAGGGGTTTTGGTAACGTGGACTTGATTTTTTCCCTTTTTGGAAAATGAAAGCACCAAAACCCCAAAACCAACCGTAAAAAACCGGTAAACGGTTTTTAAAATGGGGGTTTTCCCCTCCTTTTAATTTACGCCAGGGAGGGTTTTTGGCCCGAAATTAAGGCCCGAAAAGGGGCCCAAAATCCGTCCCAAAAATTTTAAAACCAATTCTCATAAAAACTATGGTTTAGGGTTTTTCCTCTCCCCCCCCCTTCCCCCGGGGGCCAAAGAAACGGCTTTTGGGGGGAAAATGTAATTTTCCCGCCCTTTAAAACCTTAAGGGCCGGCCCTTTTTACCCCGCAGCTTTTTAAAAATTGCCAGGGGCCCCCCAAGTGCGGCCCCCCGGTTTAAAGGTTTTTCCCCCCCGGGGCCATTGGGTTTAAGTTGGGGGAAAAAAATTTTTACCCCCCATCAACCCGTTTTTTTGGGAAAAATTATCCAAATTTTTCTAAAAATGGAAACAGAATGCGGTTGAGGCAAAAATTCCCCCGGGGGGGTTGAAGGGGTTTTCCCTTTTTGTGAGTCCCAACAAAAGGGCCATTTCCCCCCGGGCTTTTTTGGGGCGGAATTTGGTCCTGTTTTGCCCGACAGGAAAAGAGGACCCTCCGCCCCTTTAATTAGGAACCCATTTTTCCAAAAATTTAAGGGGGAAAAAAAAAAAAACATGGGAGGGGGTGGCTCCTTCCCCAAACCGCCCCCCCCCTTCCCGGAACTCGGATTTAAATTCGGGCAAAACCCCCTCCCGCCATTACCCCGGTGTTTAAAGGGCCGTTGAACAGGGCCCTTTAACAGAAAGCACCCAAATCCCAGGTGGAAATTTAAGGCAGTGTTCCCCGGGCTTTTAAAGGGGCCGAAATTGGGGGACGGTTTTTGCCCGCTTTTCGGCTTAAATAAGGGGGGGGGCGCTGGGGGGGAAAAGTGCCCGCCGGCCACCCATAGCCCTTTGCATTATTCACCCCGTTGCGCCGTAAATAATGTGCATTAAATTTTTTCCCCCCCCGCGGGGGGAAATTACCGAGCGGGGGGGAAACAAACCAAAAAATTTCCACATTTCTTATGGAGCAGGGATTCCCCCGAAATGACAGGGACGGATTGGAGCCCGTACTCCCGGGCCAAACCCACCGCATTTACGGCCCAAATCCGCGCCCAAATAACCGGTAACGAGGCCCAAAAGGGGTTTCACCCCCGCCTTTAATTTTTTTTTGCCGTTTTGTACCCCTTTTCTGGCCTCTTCAATAAAAACTTAACTCTCCAAAGCGCTGCCTGCCCCAAATCTCCCCAGTCTTCTGTTTTCCCCCTTTTTTCCCCCCCCAAAAAAAAAAAAATCATTGCGGGAATTGGGTGCAAAATTTGAGCTGTCCGAGTGGTGACATCAAGCAGCGGCACGTGACCGCAGCAGCCGATAAATAAACCTCATTGCAACTGAAGCGCTGTTTTAGTGGCATTTGGGGGGTTTCCCCAAAAAATTTATTGGGGCCCCTACCAAAATCCCCTTTTTCCCACTTCTGTTGAAACCTGGGTTTGGGTCATTTTGGGCCCTCGTTCACACCCCGTTTTTTGGGCAAACATTGTTCTCCCTAACCCTACTCCCCACTGTTGCCATAACGCTAAACTAGGGGAAGATTTTTTTTTTTTTTTTTTTTTTTGAGAGTCACACGGTTTAAATGAGGGTGTTCTCATCTCAAACACCTACAGCACATTGATAGGATATGTCTCAAATGTCTGATGGTGGGGGTTCCCCCCCCCCCCCACAACCCCCAAAAAAAAAAAACCCCAAAGGCCCGGAAGCCCCTTTTTTAAACCCCCCCCTTTTTGGGGGGGGCCCCCTTCCGGGTTTTTTGGGGGGGGTTTGGGGAGGGAAAAAAAGGGGGGCCCCGGGGGGCCCCCCCTTTTAGGGGGAAAAAAATTTTTTTGGGGGGGAAAAAAGGGAATTTTGGGGGGCCCCCTTTTTTGGGGTGGGGGCCCCCCCTTTTGGGCCCTTGGGGGGGGTTTTTAAAAAAAAATTTTCCCCCCGGGAAAATTTTTTTTTAAAAAAAAAAAAAAAACCCCGGGAAAAATTTTTTTTTTTTTAAAAAAAAAAAAGGGGGGGAAAAAAAGGGTTTTCCCCTTTTTTAAAAAAAAAGGGGGGGCCCCTTTGGGGGGGTTTTTTTTTTTCCCCCCCCTTTTTTTTTTTAAAAATTTAAAAACCCCCCCCTATTTTTTTTTTGCGTTCTTTCCCCCCCCCCCTTTTTGGGGGTTTTAAATTTTTTAAAAAAGGGGGGGTTTTTGGGGTTTTTTTTGGGGGGTTTTTTTAAAAAAAAAACCCCCGGGGAAAGGGGGGGGGGTTTTTTGGTTTTTTAAAAGGGGAAAAAATTTTGGGGGCCCCCCCCAAAACCCCCGGGGGGGGGGGGGGGGGGGTTTGGGGAACCCCGGGGTTTTTTTTTGGGGGGCCCCGAAAAAAGGGGGGGGGGGGGGGTTTTTTTTTTCCCCGGGGCCCGGGGGGGGTTTTTAAAACCCCCCCAGGGGGGAAAAAAAAAGGGGGGTTTTTTGGGGGGGCCCCCGGTTTGGGGGGCCCCAAAAAAGGGGTAAACCCCCTACATTTGGGGGGGGAAAAAGGGGGGGGGAAAAAAAGGGGCCCCCCGGGGGGGGCCAAAAATAAAAAGGGAAATTTTTTTTTTAAAATTGGGGGGGGCCCTTTTTTTCCCCCTTCCCGGGGGGAAAACCCGGTTTTTCCCCCGGGGCCCCCCTTTTTTAAAAAAAACCTTCCGGGCCCCCCCGGGGGGGGGGAAAAGGGTGGGGGTTTTTTAAAAAAAAAAAGGGGTTTAAAATGGAAAAGGGGGAAAAAAACCCCCCCGGGCCCCTTTTTTTAAAAAAACCCCCCCCCCCTTTTTTTAAATGCCCCTTTTAGGAGGCCTCGCTTTATGCGGGACAAATTGTACTTTTTGGCAGAATAGTTTAAATTTCACTTATAAATTATAACCCCCAGAAAATGAGGAGATGTGACTGGGGTCTCGTGACACCTTCACTAGAGCAGGGAATAGCAACCACTGAGTGGGCTCCCCAAAACAGGGCGACAAGCGACCACCCCAGTGGATGAGGGGGAAGAAGCGGATTTACGTTACAGTTGCACTGCATCACCCTGTAGCGACCAGATTCCACCATTACTGAGCCAGGACAGATAACAGCCACAAGCTGCTGGAGGCCAGAGGGGACACTTCTAGGCTGCAGCAAAGGACTCTCACTAGCAGCTGTGGGAAAACTACAACTCCCAGCAGGCCATGCCGTTACCATACTGTTAGGGAATGCTGGGAGTTGTAGTTCAGCGACAGCTGGAGAGCCCCGCGGTGGAGAACAGGGCTCTTAATATAGGATAACGTCCACTACATATACAAAGGAGAAGTCAAAGGACGAGGTGAGAAGAATGGAGTCCTCTCGCAGGACAGACGGGGGGCGGCCGGGACACTCACTCCTCCAAGAAGTCCTGGAACAGCTTCTGGCACTTCTCCGCCACCTCATCCTTGACCTGCGGGGCCGCGGCGTTCGCGTTGGGTTCGGTTACGTCCATTCTCCGCTCGGTTCTGATAAAGCCGCTTCCTGCTGACTGAGAGGCAACGCTGGAGTTTTCGCGCCAATCCGGGATACCACGTGATCGGTTTCGCGCCACTCGCGGCCAATAGGAGCTGAGGGGCGGAGCAGGTTTTCGCGCCACTGGGGATGGGGGCGGATCTGTATATGTAATGTATAGAAGGGGCGGCTTTAACTCGTCGTTGGCCGAACGGAATCGCACTGCTGCGTAGCGCCGACAGCGCCAGCTAGTGTTGGCGGTGGAGAAGTGCTCCGGGAAAGTCACGTGAGTGGGACGCTGTCAGTCGTTTTGGTAAGGGCAAAATTGCCATAAAACCGTCACATGAGCGCAGGGTGTGAATAGTGTTACTGAGAGAACGCAGCACATTGCATTTACTGCAGAACATTCAGAGATTTACCACTTTCCGCCGAGGCCTATTTATTTTATTGTCACATCCTTCCCGGAGCCATAACTTTTTTATTTTTTCACCTACATAGACCTGTGAGGGCTTTTAGTTTGCGGGACAAGATGTACTTTCTAATTGTGTCATTGACCGAACAATCTATTATACTGGGAAACTGAAAAAATTTTCTAATGGGCGGAAAAATTTTAAAAAAAAAACGTACCTGGTGTTTGTGGGAATTTTGCTTGTACAGCGTTCAATGTTCTGTAAAAATGATGTCTTCTCTGTATTCTACAGGTTGATACGATTCCGGCAATATCAGACATGTAGGGTTCCCATTATGTTTTGGTACCGTAAAAAAATTCCAAACATTTTCTATCGTTGAAATTTGCGCCGTGGTGCCATTTTCTGCGATCAATAACTTTTTGGTACTGACACCTACAGACTTGAGTGAGGGGCATTTTTTGTGGGCTGAAGTGCACTTTTTTATTGCTACCAGATTGTAATATGTGCACCTTTTTTGATCAATTTTATTCCAATTTTTAGAGGACGTGAAATGACCCAAACCCCCCCCCCCCCCACAATTTTGACGTTTGGAATTTTTTTCTTCCGCGGTGACCAATCAGAGCCCATAGCAACCACAGCCCATAGCGACCAAACAGAGAGCACAGAAACCCAATCAGAGTCATAGCAACCAATCAGAGCCATAGCAACCAATCTTCTAGAAACCCTAATCAGAGCCCTAGCAACCAATTAGAGCCTATAGCAACCAATCAGAGCCCATAGCAACCAATTAGAGCCCATAGCAACCAATTAGAGCCCGTAGCGACCAATCAGACCTCATAGCAACCAATCAGAGCCCATAGCAACCAATCAGAGCTCAGCTTTCATCTCATATAGTGCTCTGGAAAAATGAAAGCTGAGCTCTGATTGGTTGCTATGAGCTCTAGTTGGTTGCTATGGGCTCTGATTGGTTGCTATGAGCTCTGATTGGTTGCTATGGGCTCCGATTGGTTGCTATGGGCTCTGATTGGTCGCTATGAGCTCTGATTGGTCGCTATGAGCTCTGATTGGTCGCTTTGAACTCTGATTGGTCGCTATGGGCTCTGATTGGTCGCTATGAACTCTGAATGGTCGCTATGGGCTCTGATTGGTTACTATGGCAACAAAGATAGTCTTATTTTGGTTTACACAGCATATTTTGCACTGAAATATGCATAAAACAATGCTCAATGTCAAATCATTACGCGTGTATTTCTCGGCGTGAACCATACATGTCAATTGTTTTTGACACTTCCACACTGAGAAATACAAGCGCGGATTTTCAAAGCACAAATGAAGGTGTTTATGGCGTAAACCATACTTGCCAACTTTTGAAAATGGGAAAGCGGGAGATTAGATGGAACGGCAAACAATTTGCATGATCACGCCCATCTTGTTGGTGCGCCACGCCCCTTCAAAAAAGCCACACCCACTCCACCTAACTGCATAACGGCTCTGGAAGAAAGCCAGGTTGTTGCTCCAACTAGCCAGGTAGATGCCCCCTAGTAGCCAGGTTGTTGCCCCCACTAGCCAGGTAGATGCCCGCTGTAGCCAGGTAGTAGCCGCCCTTATCCAGGTAGTGCCCTCTATAGCCAGGTAGTAGCCCCCCCTTATCCAGGTAGTGCCCCCTATAGCCAGGTAGTAGCCCCCTTTATCCAGTAGTGCCCTCCATAGCCAGGTAGCAGCCCCCTTTATTCCAGGTAGTGCCCCCAATAGCCAGGTAGTAGCCCCGTTATCCAGGTAGTACCCCTTATAGCCCGGTAGTAGCCCCCTTTATCCAGGGATGCCCCTTATAGAAGGTCGATGCCCCCTTGTAGCCAGTAGTTCCTTAAACCAGGGGAATGCCCCTTACAGCCAGGGAATGCCCCCTTTTAGCCGGGTTTGCCCCCACTAGCCGGGAAGGGCCCCCTAAGCCAGGGGGTAGCCCCCCCTTATCCAGGTAGTCCCCCATAGCAGGGGAGCCCCCTTTATCCAGGGGTCCCCCTTATCCATAGTACCCCTTAAAACCAGGTAGTACCCCCTTTTTCCAGGAGTCCCCCCTTTTAGACAGGTCAATGCCCCCCTTTAGCCCGGGGCCCCCCTTTTGTCAGGGAATGTCCCCCCGTAGCCAGGTAGTGCTCCTTTTTAGCCAGGGAGGCCCCCTTTCATCAGGTAATGCCCCCTTTTTTTTGCCGGGGGGTCCCTTTTAGCCAGGTGGCCCCTTACAGCGGTAGATGCCCCCTTGTAGCCAGATAGTGCCCCTTTTAAACCGGGATATGCCCCCTTACCAGTTTTTGGGCCCCCGTACCAGAATTTCCCCTTTCAGCCAGGTAAAGCCCCCCAGCCCCTTATGCCCCTATAGCCCGATAGGCCCCTAAAGCCGGTAATCCCCCTTTTAGCCGGAGATGCCCTTACGCTAGGTAAATGCCCCCCTTTTAGCCAGGAATGCCCCCCCACGCCAGGGAGATGCCCCTTACAGCCAGGAGTGCCCCCTTGTAGCCGGATGCCCCCCAAAAGCCAGGGAGTCCCCTGAAGCCAGGTTGAACCCCAAACCAGGTAGTGCCCCCTTGTAGCCAGGTAGTGTCCCTATGCAAAAAAATAAAATAATAAAACACTTACCTCACCAGGTTCCCTGTGTGTCCAGCCAACATCTCCTCGCTGTCTCAATAGACTTTATTAGGGGAAACAATGGGATTTGCATGAGGGTTGATAGGGCGGGTTAAACCTCAGGACCGGTCCCTAGGGGCCAAGAACAAGCCCCAAAACCTCTCCATGTGAAGACGTAGTGGCCGGATTCTCCCACTCGGATGTGCTCTGAACTCCTAATGATTTCAATGGAAGAATCCCGACCATCTCTCCATTTAAAACGGAGAGGTTTTGGGGCTCGTGTTTAGAGATGCGTGCAGGTCCCAGAGGCGGGAGCTGCACCTATCAATGATCCTACTCATATGCCATCAATATCTATGGTGGAAAACCCGTTTAACCACTTAACAATTGCCCAATGACTATGGGCGGTGCAGGTCGTTACTCTGCAGCGATACCTAGAGACGTCACTGTCATTAAAAGGGTTTTTGTGGCTTACAGCCTGCACTGTACTTAACAACTGTTCCTAGAGCAGTCTCGGGAAGCGGAGGAAGCCTCTAATCTCCGGAGCTTAACCCTTTGATTGCTGGATCTGTGACCAAGATAATCAAAGGCATTCCTTTCTCGAAAGGGGATCAGGGGCTCCGGGACCTAAGAGCCGGGGGAAGTGGTCGTCAGCCCCGGGGGATTAAGTACCCAGGGCTTCTGCAAAGGGAAACCTTGGCAGGGGGAAGGTGTCTGCCCTGACTGCTGCCTTTTAGTATATATCAAAGAAATGTTATATGGGAGAGGGAGAAGCGAGCTCTGTGATATATAGGGTTAAAAAGACAGAGGAGAGAAGCGAGCTCTGTTTTTAGGTTAGTTTAAGAGGGGGAGAAGCTGAGCTCTGGATATATGGTTTTTGACAGGGGAGAGAAGCGACTCGTTATATATAGGGTATATGAAAGGGGAGAAGCTGAGCTCTTGATAATTTTGGGTTATATGACAGAGGAGAAAGCTGAGGTCGTCATAAAGGGTTATATGATAGAGGGGAAGGGCTGAGCTTGGATATATGGAATTTTTTGAAAAAGAAGAGGGTGAGCCTGTGATATATAGGGTTATATGATAAGGAGAAAGCTGAGCTCGTATAATAAGGGGTTTTATGATAGAGGAGCTAGCTCTGGATAATAGGGTTATATGTAGAAGCTGAGCTCTGTATATAAAGTGTTATATATAAGGGGAGAAGCTGAGCTCTGTGATATATAGTGTTTTTATAAGAGGAGAGAACTGAGTCTGTGAATTAGGGGTTTAGATAGAGGAGCTGGCTCGTGATATATAGGTTAAAATTATAGAGGAGGAAGCGGGGTCTGTGATATAAAGGGTTATATATAAGGAGCTGAGCTCTGTATATATAGGGTTATATGATAGGGGGGAGCGAGCTTGTGATAATGGGTTTTAATGATGGGGGCGAGCCTGGATATATAGGGTTATTGATAGGGGAGAGGGAGTGAGCTCTGTATAATAGGGTTATAGAAAGGGGGAAAGGAGTGAGCCTGGGATATAAGGGTTTTATGATGAAAGAGGAGTGGCCTGTATATATGGGTTATATGATAGTGGAGGAAGCTGAGCTCTGTGAAATATGGGTTATATGAAGAGGAGAGAAGGACTCGGGATAATAGGGTTATATGTAAGGAGAGAAGCGAGCTCGGGATATTTTTGGGTTATATGATAGGGGGAGAGAACGAGCTCTGTGTATATGGGTTATTAAGAGGGAAAAACTAGCTCTGTGTATTAGGGTTATATGTTAGGGGAAGAAGCGAGCTCTGTGATATATGGGGTTATATATAGACGGAGGAGCTGAGCTCTGTGAATATAGGGTTAATGATAGAGGAAGAAGCTGAGCTTGTGATATATAGGGGGTTTATATGATAGAGGGGAGGCTGATCTGGAATATGGGGTTAATGATAAGAAGAAGCTAAACCTTAAAATTTAAGCAAAAAACCACCTGACAAGTTCTTTTAAGGGGCTTTCGAAGATTTTTTTTTTATTGCTTAATGGATACCTTTTGTATTTAGAAACTTGTTACAAGGCAGAATTTAGGTCGGTAGAGTCTCAGGACTGATGACCGTTCTGGTCTCTTCCTTCATGATCGTTTCTCCTTGGTCTATAAGATTTTCTGCACGCTCAGCGCTTCTCGTGGAGATGCCACCAATCAGACGCTTCAGACGTGTGCAGTTTATACAATGAAGATTCCTTGTAGGGAAAAACTTTCCCAGTCCCTTATTCTCTGAATTCCCTCCCCAGGGGAGGGGATCAGGGCTAAATCAAGCTCCGGGGCCCCAGTGCAAAAAGTGAAACGGCCCCCCCCCTTACCATGCGCCACTTACAATGCTGGTATCTCTATGTGGTAGAAGGGCTTTTGGGCCCCCTCAGGCTGCAGGGCCCGGTAGCGATGCTACCCTGCACCCCCTA